>JARYGA010017522.1:0-162268 GCA_030545235.1 Helianthus tuberosus
AAGCACAATGATTCATTGTAGCAGGTGAGTATACTGACAATGTTCAAGAAGAACAAAAGACCCAAGTTTTCAAGCAATCGCAGATGCTGTTCAAGCGTGGTGGGCCCATAACCCATAGAGACATGATAAAGACATCATAAACCTAGGGGAATATTGTAAGGCCATAAATTTGAGTAGGTTTACGCATGTCTTTATCAAATGCACGTATAGGTTATTGGACTTTGTTTTTCTAGTGGGCTTGGGTTAGGCCATGTGGGCCGATTTATATGTGGACCCTATATAATGTTATGTGTAGTTCATTATTAGGGTTAAGCATTAAAGTTGCGGTTGGTGATTCTTCATAGTGTTTTTCGAATTGCAATAGTTCTACCAGACGAGTTTCATACTCGTGTGCAATATAATACAATTAATCTTTCTTCTTCTTGTCACTTTCAATTGTTTTCCGCACTCTTAAATGTGTTGAGTTAATTGCCAAAATCGTCCCTGAGGTTTGGGCAGGTTTGCCATTTTCGTCCAAAATGACACTTTTGTACCAAATTGCCCCCAACATTTGTAACTTTTTGCCATTTTCATCCAAACCACTAACTTAGTTTATTTTTTTTGTTAAGTTGAGGATATTTGGATGAAACTGGCAAATATAAAACCACAGGGACGATTTTGGCAATTTATTCAAACTCTTTTAAATTTCTTTTATTTAATTAATTTTGTTACATATATAATAAAAAAGAATATACATGCATTTTTTATATGAAAAACATAATAGCTTTATCACATATTTTTATTAATTTTCATCCAACCACTAACTAAGTTAATTTTTCTATTAAGGCGAAAGATGTTTATAAACTAAGACGGAAATTAATTTCTCTAAAAATAAAATCTACTTAAACCTCTAAATTTTATAAAACTAAAATGCTGGTGACCTTATTGAAAAATGGCAAATAAAAAAATCTTATCATATGTACAAAGTTTGTAATTCATCTTCTACTATTTTAAATTCGCTCCTAAGGAAAAACATAAGCCAGTGCCCCCCCCCCCCCCAACTAAACAACGTATCGTTACCAAACCTTAAAATTACCCACCAAATTGTAATTATAATGCTATGAACCAAAAGTTTCTTTACTCAAGAGACTCAGAATAAGTATTAGTTAGTTACCCTCATAATCTTAGTTAAATAAATATTTTATTCTACCAACATATTTCCTAGGTGCTCAACACATTTAAAAAATATGTAACGTTTTACAATTTTTTTCTATCTCTACAACTGATAAATACTAAAAGTTGTAGTCGATTGTTATTTGTTGCACACCAATGACGTTTTCTCTTTATAAAACTGATTTATATAAAGAAGTTGTAAATTAATTTCTGTCTTAATTTATAAAATTTAAAACATCCTTCACCTTAACAGAAAAAATAAAATGAGTTAGTGATTTGGATGAAAATTTATAAAAATTATGTGACAAAACTATTAATTTTTTTTCCTGAAAACTCCATGTATATTCTTTTTTATTATATATGTAAAAAATAATTAAATAAAAGAAATTAAAAAGGGTTTGAGTAAATTGCCAAAATCGTCCCTGTGGTTTTATATTTGCCAGTTTCATCCAAATATCCTTAACTTAACAGAATAAATAAACTAAATTAATGGTTTGGATGAAAAGGGCAAAAAGTTACAAACGTTGGGGGCAATTTGGTACAAAAGTGTCATTTTGGACGAAAATGGCAAACATGCCCAAACCACAAGGACGATTTTGGAAATTAACTCAAATATGTTTGTGATATCCTATGAAGATCTCTGGACTTACAACACTAACCACTAAACTAAAGCCCCAAACATGTACAAGTACCAAATTTAAATCTATATATGCAATACTAGGATCGTCTGATGAAGGGAAAAAGTAAATATATATATATATATATACCGGTACTTGTAAATAATGACTTATATAAAAGTAAATATATATCACTCAAAGACTTGGATAGTTCGGAGAACGTACTGAATTTGGGATGTCCATTCTAGGAATTATGTACAGTTGTGATCATCCTTTACCCCAACTTTTGCATCTTTATTTTGGTGGGGAAGAGTTTTTCTTCCATGAGTTGCTTCGAGCCTTGGAGATTTTGAAACTGGAGTCGTTTGGTTGACCGCAAGCGCTCTTACCCCGAACAAAGGCTCAGGCACGATCCATTAAAACCTTCATTTTCTTTGGTAAGTCTTCATGTAAGTTTTCAACCAACTGATTATTGCGAACTCCGTGTTAGAAACCGGAGACTCGCAGTTGATCTATTGCTCCCTTGATTTGCATGCTTTCCTTGTTGAAGCGATCTAAGAGCTTCTCTATTGTTTCACCATCTTTGCTTTTGATGAGGTGAAACTCTGTGATATCCTTAGAACAATGTCATTGCTAGAAAAAGTTTTGATGGAAGATACGACGTAAATCTTTGAAGCTATTAATCGAACCTTTTAGTAAGCCATCGAACCAAACCCTAGTGGATCTAGTTAGTTTTGAGCGAACATATGGCACCAAGTTGGCATGGTCCATAGTTCAACTTTAGCAGCACCTCCGAAGGAGAACATGTGGTCGTCCGGATCTGATGTTCCAGCATAGATCTTCACCGTAGGCAACCTTTTTAACTTAGTAGGGAGATGAGCATTAGCAATCCTCTAGGGTAATTTGGATTGTGAAGACATGGATACCGGATGATATGGTGTTGTTAACTTATCTTCTTGAGGGCCTTAGCGGAAAGGTCCTTTATAGAAGAAACCGTTTGTGCCCCCCTCGAGTTGATGTAAGAATACATCGGACCCTAGAAGATAAAGCTCTAGTGGAGAACGAAGCAAAGCTCATGTTTGTATCCCCCAACAGATTGGTGCGTAAACCACACAGTATGTCATCCCTATCTTGCTATTGCTTGAGATGCCGAAGGAGCTCAGCGTTTTGCTGGAGAAAAGCAACATCAAATTCTAGCGGGATAGGACCAACGGAACTTGAGGCAACACCTGTAGTAGTTGTATGAACAACACTGACTGTAGATGATGAAGTTTGAGAAATTTGGGAAACTGTGGTTGCACTGATAACAATGGAGACCGCTACCGTAGAGGTAGTAAAGCTAGAAGCGAAATCAGAGAAAGATGGCACAGAAGTTGTCATGGAAAGGGATTGTGTAAGATTCGTACTTACAATATTTAAAATTTCACAATTTCATTAATGATTAACCAAAAGTCATACTTCACAAAAGAAGATTTAACTAATGTAATTTAAAAGTTTGTTTATGCATAACTAGACGTCATTTTAATTTTTCCGAGAAAACTTAAACAAAAGTAGAAGTTAATGAGCATTAAGGATTGTTTGGTTCTTCCCGTGGCTTGATCTTCGTCCGGAGCTTAAACTTAGATGATACATACCATATGATTCCATACAAACAATTAGTGTTTAAGTTAAACAATCAAACACATTCCAAAAAAGCAAAGAAAACAATTTTTGTTTGTTCAGGTTTCCCCCGCGCCACGTGGGGGAGCCTGGTCTCTCCCCGCGTGTTGTATGGGAGACACTTTTCCAGAATGTTACTAGTGTTTCCAACTTTCCCACACTTATCCAGTTTTTCCAACTTTTCACCAAGTTTGTACCCAAGTTAGTCCAAACCCAATTTATTTCCCTTACGACTAGTCCCTTCCATCTTTAAACCCGAAATCCACTACATGGACCCGAATTTTTTAAATTTTCACTACAATTATTCTGTTTTGTGTTTTTACCCAAACATGACCATTAGGAGCTATTAGGCATTCTAGCTCATGCCTCCTATATTACTTGTCAAGGTTTTCTCATTCTCTCACAACCATAACCACAACCACAATTAGGTTGGTTTCATTGGTCAATATAGTAGCTTTCCAATATAATCTTTCGGTTAGGAGGTGTTAGGTAATTTAGCCCATGCCTCCTATATTCCTTATCAAAGTTTTTCCTCATTTCCTCCCAACCACAACTAAGATTATGCTTGGTATATTTGGACAATACCTTAGCTTCTACGACCCCATGGTTCCGCTATACTTTGATTTTACATGTCCATTTCTTGTTTGTGACCCTATAGACCACAAACGACCTGTTTAGTCGCCACTCATAGTTTCCTTCAAAACCATGAGTGGTGACAATTCTTAAATCAATTTTCACCATAGTCCATGACCATCATTATATCTATTAGGGAACAATTCTTAAATCAATTTATACTTTGGTTTTACATGTCATATTATATAGTTTTCTTAACTCTGAATTCCCCTTGACCCAATGGGTCTTTCATTTAACTTCTTGGTAGCATGTTACTTAACATCATTATCAATATATCAAATTAGCAAATCATAACAATGTAGCTACGTACCTTAGAGCTTTCCTGTTAAACGAGTTTCCTATCTAGCTTGGCTTCCCGAAGCCTCACTTGAGCTACCTATAGATTTGACCCAAGTGACCATTAACATACAACTCATTCATACCTTCTTTATTGAAGGATTCACTTGAAATCATTCATAGTACTTTCACCAAATTTCAAGGTTTAATAACAAATCAAATTTCATGTAAGCATTTCATCAAACACTTGGTGGACATCACCTACAAGGCTAACTCTATTACTTGAGTCATCCCCAATTCACCATATCATATACAACCAACAATCTCATACACTTATTAGCATTAAGTTATCATAAAATCTCAATTATCATATGCTAATACATCATTTGACCAAAATAATCAAGGGTTCATCTTTCATGCCACAACCCACTTCTAAACACATATTAACACTTATCCAAACATCTAAATCATTCAAGTATTTCACACAAACAAGCTAGTATGATGATCACAAGTATCAATACAACATTAATTTACATTTTATGGTTACTGTTTCACTAGACCTTCATATTTCATGGATCATCTTAACAAGAAATCCAACTAAAAGTGAAATTGCAACATATTATAGGTTTAGAAGACGTTAGAAGATCTAAACCCTCAAACATGCACGAAAACCACCTTGATTTCACCTTTAATTTTGCTGATTTTGTGTAGTGGTGTTTAGAGAGGATTTTCTCTGTCTCTTTTCTCAATCTCATCCCACACACACTCTGTAAGTGTGTTTTAATTTTTTTCAGCTTTTTATACTCCTAAATTTCACTCATGTCCCCTTTCAGTCCCTAAGGTTCGGTTTGTTATTACGTAAGCCACAACCTACCTATCTACTAACAATTAACTCATATTAACTAGCTAAAATATTCCTAGTTATATTACTTCATGTTAAATATTATACTTAACGCGATAATCGTGATTTAGTATTTTTGAGGTCTTACAGATTGAGTAATTAATTGTAATGTCAATGGGTAAGAAAGGATGACGCCACTAAAGACTCAAATACCTACAACACAGAGCTTAGCAAGGACCAAGTCTCGGAAAGTGGTTAAACCTGCAAAATGGACAAGGAAACGACACTGTTAGCCTCATCACAGGAAGGGGAGGGTCTTTGTGACAAAGCTCAGACATGAGAATAAACACATGTTAAGTACAAGAATGTCAGTGAGCGAGTGGGAGATTTGGTGTGTTAGAGAACAAGTTGGGTTCCCCAAAGTGTTAAGCGTGGTATTTATACCTTTGGTAGTTGCTGATGTGGCAAAAGTGGTCCTGGCCGAACCAATCGCTTCCAGGGTAGTTTTTTTTAGGTGGGACCCCGGTTAGTTATAACCAAATTCCAATTGGTTGGCGAGACTAGACTCGGACCAAGTATCGGAAGATTGGTCCGGAGATGGATGCCCGAGTTCGTTCTAGCGTAGTTCGGTGATTCAGACGTTGCTTCATCGATGTGATATGTTCATCGGGAACTAAAATTAAATATGTTATTTTAAATGAAGAAAATGTGAATATTTTTTATATTAATGAAGTGCATAATATTTTCAAGTTAAAACCGATTTTGGCAAAAACATCATTATTGGCAGGCGCTTACACGAATAGCCACATACGCTTTGCCCGACTCTAGAACCAGAAACTCTTTAACACGAACCCTTATTTTGACTTTTTTTTATATGTCAGTTTTATTGTAAAATATGTGAATTTAATTTCATAACCGCATATGTTAGCTATTTAGTTGACTTTTTATGCTATCAACTTTAAACTTTTAAAACTTGACATTAATTTTCTATAATCTTTAAAAAATGGGTTTGATTTGATGTTTCGGCATTAAAATAATGTC
This sequence comes from Helianthus tuberosus, assembly GCA_030545235.1. Classification (NCBI taxonomy): domain Eukaryota; kingdom Viridiplantae; phylum Streptophyta; class Magnoliopsida; order Asterales; family Asteraceae; genus Helianthus; species Helianthus tuberosus. The sequence continues at coordinate 6,220 of JARYGA010017522.1, forward strand.
AGTTTCGGTTTTGTTTGCTTCTGTTTCCTCAATATGTTTGCATTACATCGATTCTAGTATCCTTATTACACGATATGATCAACAATTCAGAAATTATTTCTTAGCAATTTTTTTTAATTTTTTTAATGTGAAATTAGCTGTGGAGGCTAAAATGATATCACTTTGCATATTACTGGTGATGATAATAACTAATCTTAGGTATTAGCGATTGCCCCTACAGGTGTGGTGTAGTTGTTAATAATGAAAAAAACTGTCAAAAAAATACCATGCGTTTTCCAAAACCGTTTCTGAAATTTGTAACTATAATATATCCAAATGTTATGTTAAAATCACACTTTAGATCATTTGTAATGAGGCTTGAAACTAATGCTTCTTCTTTGGGCATAAATTGACATGTGGCATATGGGGCTTGAAGTTAAAATGGTTGTAGTGGTATAATGTCCAACAATAATTACCCAAATATTATCTTTTAAAAAAAATAAAACAAATAATATTAGTTGGAAGGTTCTAATTGGTCAAACACAAGTGAAGGAGGCGTGTTAAAAAAAAAAAAGCCAAACACATTTTTGGACAATAAACGCCCCGCCGGGAGCGGTGTACGGAGCGTTTTATGGCATTATTAGGCAAAAACACGGCTAAAACTCTTACCACTACGGGTGGTCTTAGTTACAAACTGATATTCGTCATAGTGAACACATGCATTAATTATTTCAGTATGTTCGTCCGCCCATTGTTGTTTAGATGTGTTCGGTTATATACCAACTTGAAATGAATGACGCGAAGATTCATGGAATCGACACAACCCTAATTTGATCAGTTTCTAACCTTCGAACTTTACAAAATAACCCTTTGGTATTTCACATGTATATAACTGACTCAATACTTGACTTTCAAATGTTTATGTCTTTGACTCATAACTTGATTTCTCCAAGCATATTTAAACTTGATCAAACAATCATAGCCAACAGACTCAAAAACTTTTTGCTGTGCTCATGGGCGCAATATCCCTGACCTCCTTGTTTTTTTTTTTTTTATGAGTAAAGTCCTATTTGAGTTCTTCTGGTTTGTGCGGTTTAACCATTTGAATGCAAAAACCAAAACTGTCTTGATTTGAGTCCCTATGGTTTCTAATTTTAACCATTTGAATTCAAAAGTAAACAACATCCAAATCAGAAACATTTGTTTTTTGGATTCAAATGGTTAAAATTAGACAACACAGGAACTCAAATGGTTAAAATTAGAGACCACATGGACTCAAATCAAGACAGTTTTAGTTTTTGGATTCAAATGGTTAAACTGCACAAACCAAAGGGACTCAAATAGGACTTTACTCTTTTTTTGATTTTTTTAGTGTAAAATATTGGATTTTGAGAGTCCACCTCACCCCTTGATTTTTCTTTCAAACTTAGCCAGTGGTCGTGCTTTTAATCAAGATTAATTATACAAGTATACATTTGCACCTCCAAATTTATATTAATTATAGCTTATTCTAAAATCTTTGATGACTCTGTAATCATTCAAAGATTGGTTCATCTCGTTATAATATTCTTCATAGAGTCTAGACCTATGTTGCACGGATACGGGTACGGGACTGGGGTACGGGGACGATACGGGTACCGGGAACGGCAAAACTCAAAAATACAAAATACGGGTACGGCAAAAAAATAATATTAAAAAATAAAAATACATTAAACTTAATATTTAGCTACAAACAAGCTTTATTTATTATTTAATATATATAATTTATATATACATCTTTATGCACTAATTTGTAAAAGTCTAGGGTCAATTTTGATAAATCTATAACTGGAGGATGAAATCGTAATTTAGTTAAGGGTTATTGGATTTTATCACCCCCAACTATCGGCATTTGGCCGTTGCCACCCGCAACTAACACTTTGACACCCGGCACCCCCAACTTGACTTTTTGTTTGTGCTGGCACCACCCAGTTAAATCTTCACTAACTGGGTTAGTTTTAAATCCGACGTGGCACAGACTTGATTACGTAGTCAGATTATGTGGCGAATACGTGGCATATTATGTCCATATAAAGTTATATATATCTGGTATTTCTTACAAACATACCTCCTACAGCACACCACCCCTTTCTCCATTGCCACCACCGTGCTACCGCCGCCACCATCAGTAGACCCACCCCTTTCTCTCTTTACCACCGCCACTCTCAACCTCCATTGCCACCACCTTGCTACCACCGCCACCATCAGCCTCCGCTGCCACAATCAGATTTGTCGAAATTTTGTTGAAATCGACTCAGATCTGCTGCTGGTTGTTGAAATTTTGTTGAAATTGACGACATCCCGTCATCAGAAAGTCATGTGGCGACGGATCTAGGGGTGGTTGTTGAAATATTTTTGAAATCGACTCACATCACCACCGTCTACGGCCGATGAAGACAACATTGATGTCATCGATGACGAAGAAGAGGACGATGAAGACGACGTTGATGTCATCGATAACGAAGAAGAGGACGATTCTACATCCTCCGGCGCCGGTGAAGTCGCCGTTGCAGGTATCTCCAAGCTGGATGAGGTTCAAAACGTCAACGTTTGACTTAAGAAGCTGATAATGATCCGACAGTCGACGATGCTTGTGTGGTCGACGATGCTTGTGTGATCGGATCAAATCGAACTCGGATTGTAAGTTGTGAGACCATACTTCTCGGATCGTGATGGTTTTATCGATACAGTTTGACATGATTATTAGTTGGATTTTTTTATTGTATTTAACGCATACAACACCACTACGGCACTACCGGTTTGAATTGGTTAATATGTGTTTGATGACTGGAAAAGAGCTTGGCAGGGTTTTATAAGTGGGTTATAACACATAAGCGCCACGTAATCATGTACACATCAGCAAAATTGTGCCACGTCGGACAAAAAACTAACCAAGTTAGAGCAGATTTAACTGGGTGGTGCAAGTGCAAACAAAAAGTCAAGTTGGGGGTGTCGGGTGTCAAAGTGTTAGTTGCGGGTGGCAACGGCCAAAGGCCAATAGTTGGGGGTGATAAAATCCAATAACCCTTTAGTTAAAAGAAAGGGTGTAAAAACAAAAAGAAAGAGTTAAAAATCAGCCAACAATCTTTCATATTTGGCCAAAAATATTTTAACCCTAAACTAAATAGCCGTCCTCTTTTCTCTCTTCCCTGGTCACTCCATCTAAAGTTCTAAAGCTAAAAATCAGACGACAATCTTCTTTCATTCTACAAATCATCAGGGAAGGTAAGATTCGATCAGCAACTTCGATTAGCCACCATTTCTTCTCTATTACAATTGAATTGTTTTTTCGGAACACCATTATGGTCGTCGGAAACGTCCCCGAACACTATTTTGGAAGTACCCAATATCGGGTACGGTTTTGTAGAAGTCCCCAACATCCGGGTACGTTTGGGAAACGTCCCCGAGCCGTCCCCTACACGTTTCCGTCCCCGAGCCGTCCCCGTGCTTCATAGGTCTAGACTAAAGTTTTCAGCGTTTCAAAGAAAACTAATACAACCTTATATCCATACGAACCATAAAATAGTAAACGCATAGAACGAAAAATGATAAGTCAACCCATGATCTTATGGAGAGACGAACAATATACTATGTTAGATATTATGTCTGGTTCGATAAGTCAACGCTGCCGACTGGGTCTTGACCCGTAAGAGTTACACCTTGGGCAACGAACTAAAACCCACTTAACTAATTTAACTGGTAATTACGAACGATACGCGGGTATTAAACTGAGAAACGGGTACATGCACCGGGTGAGGCAAGAACACTCCTCTACGCCACTTGTCGTGCACGCACTCTTGCATCGCCACTTGTCGCGCACCTAGGACTTGGCCAATAGCATTGCATTCACTATGCATGTCCGCCACTTGTCGCGCACCTAACACATTGGCCATTGGCAACACATGCACCATGCATGTGTGCCACTTGGCAAGCATGCATAAGGGTCCATATCCTTTTAAATGTATTGGCCAGGGCCGACCTTAAGAATTCGTGTACCCTGTTCGAGCCCGAAAAAATGTGCCCTTAGACCTTAACGAAATTGGGTATTTGGCTCACAAAATGTCTAAACCTAATGCCAAAAGGGGTTCATAACTAATCTAAACTATAAGAACAGTTTTGTACGGGGGTCTATGTTGGTGTTTGTATGGATGTACCCGATTAAAAAATATATTACATATACATATCGGGTTTTTCATAAAAAACGTGCCCCTGAAATATCGGGTCCTGGCCGATGGTCCTCCCCGCCCACCCCCAAGGCCGGCCATGGTATTTGGTCTTGCTATTGAAGAGATGATGATGAACAAAATGGAAGAACTTGAACAAAACTTTCATAACACCCAAAACCTTAACCGGCCACAATCGTGCCGCCTAGCTCGCCGCCGCCACCGACACCCTGTCGGCCCACCTTGCTGCTGCCGCTCTCCGGTGGTCGCCGCCGCCTGCACCGCCGGCCACCACAGCCGAGACCCGGCTCACACTCGCGTCTCTCTCGTTCGTGTAACTAGCACTTGTTCGTTGAACCTCGGTGTCTCGACCGGTTAGTCATTAACCGAGGTATATCTTTCTCATCGGTAGTTAAATATATTTTCACTGTGCTCGTATTTGCATGTAACCGGATCCTGTCGGGTTTCGTTTTTTTTATCATTAGTTTATTTTTCCGCTGCGTTTTATAAATTATCTCTTTTAATTAATTAACTATTATTTATTGAACTTGTTTTTTGATAAATAAAGTTTTGACCGATCACCACGAAAACCCAATAGTGGTATCGGAGCCTTGGTTACAACATACGAGTCGGTACCGGTTCTTTTAACCGGAATTAGAACACAAACTTTATTTATTTAAAGTTTCTGATCTAAGTATTTTTTTAAGGGCACTTTTATTTTTGGTCAATATTTTATTTCTTTTGCTTGACCAAAACATTGCCCAGATTATTTTGTGATTGTTGTGCGATATGTAAATCCGGCCAGGCCATATTTTTATAGTTGTATATTTTATTCGGTTTTGTAATTATTATTTTTTGCCACCGAGATGGTTCAAACTTGTAATAGATTAGTTTATGGTTTTGGCCCGTCTTGTGGTTCAAAGTTGTAATAGATAGGCCTTTTGTCTTTGTTGTATTTACTTGTTAAATATTGTTGATACGAAGACCCGAAGCAAACCCGAAGCAAAACCGAATGCCAAGAGGCGTCTTGGAGTTAGTGGGAGTTGCTCAACACAACAAGATGCACTTAAGTCCATCCTTGTGATTGTTTGTGTGTTTTGACCCCGTGACCCGTTTGATCTTGCTATTAGGCTCTAGCAAGATCGAACAATTTTGGCCATATGGATTTACATATTTGTCTTGCTATTGTGGTTGCTTTTATCTTATAAATTGTTATAACATAACCAACCTAAATACCAACATGGTTTTAAAAGGAGTTTTAAAATATTAAAAACAATCACATTAAAACAAGTTCTAAATTGTTTTTACAACTTGTTAAAGTTTTGTTATAAAACAAAGGTTGTTTTTGAAACATGTAATAACCAATTAAGTTTTGCAAATTAAACTAGTTTTTATTTTCCAAAACTATTAACTTAATAGTTTTCTATTAACTTAAAATTGGTAATTCCAAGTCGCGACAAACTTAGTTTTATAGGTTATCTAAAACTAATTGTCTCGAGAGGTGAAAGGGTTCTTTTTGGTTATGTCGCAAATTTAATATCTAAATTAAAACCGACTATAACGACCCTATTTGGTAAAAATTAAAATCAATAGTCTATGCCATCCTACTACTAGTAACACTTGGGGCATAATGCGAACCATCGGTGTTGGAGCCACAGCACGACAGTTGGTGTCTAGTTTATCCTTCCAAGGTGCGAGGGCTTCGTCGACACATCCGACCCTTCCACATGTGACCGTTTTAGGACGACTATTACTTTTCTTCTCGTGTTACGTGCCCCAGCTGTCTCGAGAACAAAAGTGGCATAGATGAGGCCAAACGTATCAATGAAAGGACAATAGGTTATCCTCGCAGCCTCATAAACCCCGGGAGTTGTGCTTTTCTCACAATTGACAATCGTTGTCAGTCCGCTTGAACCTCTTGCTAATGTTGCATGCCCTAGCTGCCTTTAGAAAGAGCTTATAATCAGATTCTCATTCCTTATCGTCTCACCTCACGATATAAGGAGATATACATCGAAAATACTAATTAAAATCACTTTTCTTACATAACAGATGTCTAATGAAAACAACTCCTTCATTTTCAAGTCTATACTTGAAAAGGAAAAGAAATATAAAAAAAAAATTGAATAACACCAACCTTCTCGAATGGCACCGCAATCTGAGAATAGTTCTCAAGGTGGAGGAAAAGTTGTATATCTTAGATGGCCCAGTCCCTACCGAGCCAGAAAGTAATTCTACTACTGCTCGCAAGGCACTGGAGAAACATAACGAGGATGCCGTTGAGGTACCCTGCCTTATAAAAGCCACCATGTCTCCTGATCTTCAGAAGAACATGGAAGATATGGATGCTTATGACATGATCCAGCAACTGAAAGGCAAGTTCCAGAAACAAGCCCGACAGGAGCGATATGACACCAGGAAACAACTCATAAGTTGTAAAATTCTGGAAGGATCATGTATTAGTACTCATGTGCTAAAGACGGAAGGATACATTGACCAAATGAACAAACTTGGTTATTCCACAAAACCAACCAAGTTCTAATGGTCAAGTCTGGTGGTGTTAAGAAGCCCAATACCAAGAAAAGGAAACAAAAGAGCAAAGGCAAGAGAAAAGTTGTTGTTACTGCCAGAAATGCCACCAACAACAAGCATGTTGCAAAACCACACCCTCCTAAGGAGCGTCAGTGCTTTGAATGCAACCAAATAAGGCACTGGAAGAGAAACTGCCCGTAGTATCTAGCCGAGCTGAAGATGAACAAGGCCAATAACATTGGCACTTCTTCTGATATTCTCCTCTATGTTATCAAACTTTTCACTGTTTCTAGAAACACATGGATATTTGATACCGGGTGTGGTTACCACATCGTTAGTGTCTTGCAAGAGCCTGAAAAGTGAAAGAAACTGAAACAAGGCCACCTGGAACTCATAGTTGGTAATGGAAAGAGAGTTCCAGTTCTGGCAACTGGAATATTTTGTTTTTCTTGTTCCCCTGGCCTTGTAGTTACTTTAAATAACTGTTTATATGCACCTGGCTTGACCAGAAACATTATTTCAGTTTCTTCACTATTTGAACAAGGATTCAAGTATGTTTTAATGGTTTTTCTATTTTAGCCTACTTGAATGATGTCTTTTATTTTGAGGCTAAACCTCGAAATGGTATTTATGTGATTGATGTTCAAACAAGTAATAACATATATCATCTTTCTAAACGTAACAAAGCTGGCATAAATGAAATATATTTATGGCATTGCAGACTTGGCCAAATAAGTAAGGCACGCATAAAATGGCTCCAGTCCAAGGGGATTCTTGAATCCACTAGACAGGACTCCTTTGATGATTGCGAATCTTGCTTAGCTGGAAAACTCACAAAGCACCCCTTCACCGATGTTGGTGAACGGATCAATGGTCTTCTAGAACTCATTCACATGATGTATATGGCCCTTTCAGAACCATGACTAGAAACAATGACTAAAACCAGCTTGATAGAAAGATAAAAGTACTTCGATCAGATCGAGGTGGTGAATACCTCAGCTTTTAATTTCTCAATCATCTGAAAGAGTGTGGAATAGTTTCACAACCCTCTCCACCTAGCACACCCCAACTTAATGGCGTGAGTGAAAGGTGAAATCAAACTCTACTTGATATGGTTCAATCGATGATGTATAGAACTAACTTGCCTCACTCCTTTTGGATCATGCTCTTACGACCGCTACCCGCATTGTCATTTGACTCCGACTAAAAGGTACACAAAACCCGCCATATGAGATATGGCATGGGCGTAAACCCGATTTGGAATACCTTAGAGTATGGGGATGTGATGCATACATCACAAGTGATTCTGATGATAAGCTCGATCCTCAAGGCGAAAAGGTTGTTTTCGTCGGATACTATAAAAGAAACTGGAAATAATGTGGTTGATCTTGAAGAAATTCAAGAACCATAAACAATCGCTGATGTAGTCGGACTGTCTAATCAACAAGTAGTTGTTGCCAATGAATCAGACATAAAACATAAGCGTTTGCAGAAGTAGTAGAATTCGCAAGAATCTGCTAGATGTCTATGGCGTCTAAAAGGTCCCGAAGTCTTATTAGTAGCTGAGTCTAATGACAAACCTGCTAACTACAAATCTGCAATCTTAGATTCGGAATCTGAGAAATGGCAAGAAGCCATGAATGTCTAGATGCAGTCTATGCATGACAATCAAGTATGGGACTTGGTTGAGCTACCCCCGAATCTCAGGCAGTAGGGAGCAACTGGATTTCAAGAGAAAAACCGATATGCGTGGAAATATACATACCTGTAAAGCACGGCTAGTTGTGAAGGGTTTCACTCAAACTCAAAATATTGAGTATAATGAGACCTTCTCGCCTGTTGCTATGGTTAAATCAATCAGGATATTGTCTGCCATAGTTGCGTAGTATGATTACAAAATATGGCAAATGGATGTCAAAACCTCCCTTCTTAATAGACATCTCTCTGAAGATGTCTATATGGTTCGACCTGAAGGTTTCGTCGATCCTAAATATCCAACTAAGGCGTGCAAACCCAAATAAGTCCATTTATGGACTCAAGCAAGCATCTTGTGGCTGGAATCTTCATTTTGACCAGAAGATCAAACAATTTGGTTTTGTCAAGAATGAAGATGAGGCTTGTGTTTACAGAAAGGTTAGTGGGAGCACCATATCATTCCTCATCCTGTATGTGGATGAAATAAAAATCATTGGAAATAACATCCCTATGCTTAACCAAGTTAAACACTATTTGGGATCTTGCTTCGCAATGAAAGATCTTGGAGAAACTGCTTGCATTCTAGGAATAAAGATCTATAGGAATATATCTAAGCGGCTTCTAGGGCTAAGTCAAATAACGTACATAGACAAAAATGTCGACACGCTTCAAGATGGGAAACTCCAAGAAATGAGGTGTTCCTATGACTAAAGGAACCGTGTTGAACAAATCGCAATCTCCTTCAACGGACATTGAAATTAAGCAAATGGAAGTAGTTCCACATGCTTCAGCGATTGGTTCAATCATGTATGCTATGTACTAGACTTAACGTCTCGTATGCTTCAAGCATGACCAGTCGTTTTCAGCATAGTCCTGGCATTGCCCATTGGACTGCAGTAAAGAACATTCTGATGTACTTGAGAAGAACTAAAAATATGTTCTTGGTGTTTGGAGGAGTGGAAGAGGAGCTCAATGTAAGGTGTTACACTAATGCTGACTTCCAAAGTGACCGAGATGATTCTCACTCACAATTGGGATTCGTATTCACTCTCAATGGAGGAGTTGTCTATTGGAAAAGCTCCAAACAGAGTGTGGTGGCAGATTCAGCCACCGAATCCGAATGTATAGTTGCATCAGATGTTGCGGAAGAATCTGCTTGGATGAAGTAATTCATCAATGACCTCAATGTGGTTTCAAGTGTTCAGAAACCAATCTAGGTGTTCTGTGATAACACAGGAATCATTGCTCAAACCAAGGAGCCCAGATCACAGGGTTAAGCACATTCTAAGAAAGTTCCACTATATACGGGAAATACTGGAACGAGGAGACATCTTAATAAGCAAAATAGACACAGATCAAAACTTAGCAAACCCGTTCACTAAACCGATGTCTCAGGACAAGCATGAGATTGCTATCGGTCTTAGATTAGATAACTATTTGTTTTGATTTAGTATTTGGGTGTACGAACATTCAAAAAATTGTACCTTTTGAATTCTCCTTTGATTTACTGGCTTAATGCAAAGTTTGAATCTTACAACTGTGTTCGATTTTGATACGTTTAATCCATGAATCTTGTTTTCTAAATTATCCGTAGTCGGTCAGACTCGTGTGAACGACTCTGAATTAAGACTATTCTGACTTTGGACTCAAGGAGTTGACTTCCAAACTCACAAACCTCATTATGAATGACGTTGGATGTAACTCGCATCAAATCATCTTCATGGATCATGGTCATAAGATGTATTTGATTTAGGTATACTCATTTAGTATCCTCTGACCTGAGATACATACTAGAACTTTCGTTTACTAAAGACTATTCTTTGATCAGTGTCCAATGCTGTCGCGTAACTGCCAGTCATAAAGGCATTGGTTGGGAGTGGTTCTGAAGTTCAGTGGGAGTTGTATGTAATCAAGATGGGATTCTGTACTCTTACATTATATGTAACAGTTAGACATCTGGGCGCCCTCGTTGATTCAAACTGGTGAAGTGTAAGGCCTTACCCAAACTTACTGTGTGTTTGATTGGACCACTTTGATTCTATGAACGAGAATGATAATGATTGAACACCATGTGAGATTGAATCTGATCCATGTCTCATTGTTCAATTGATGTCTTTTAAAGAAATGATAGATAACGAGAATTGCCATAAGTCTATTGTCTTCATGTAGCAAGCCGTTGCTAAAGAGAAAATACCTTGGTTTACGACTTTAAAGTGTCATGACCTGTTGGGGGGCAGCTATGTGTAGCTAGAACACCGCTGGCTGTCTGCGTTGAGATCTTATCAGAGACCGTCCAAGTGGGAGCTGTTAGATATTATGTCCGGTTCGATAAGTCAACGCTGCCGACCGGGTCTTGACCCGTAAGAGTTACACCTTGGGCAACAAACTAAAATCCACTTAACTAATTTAACTGGTAATTACGAACGATATGCGGGTATTAAACTGAGAGACGGGTACATGGACCGGGTGAGGCAAGAACACTCCTTTACACCACTTGTCGCGCAAGCACTCTTGCATCGCCACTTGTCGCGCACCTAGGACTTGGCCAATAGCATTGCATGCACTATGCATGTCCGCCACTTGTCGCACACCTAACACATTGGCCAATGGCAACACATGCACCATGCATGTGTGCCACTTGGCAAGCATGCATAAGGGTCCATATCCTTTTAAATGTATTGGGTCTTGCTATTGAAGATATGATGATGAACAAAATGGAAGAACTTGAACAAAACTCTCATAACACCCAATCCTTAACCGGCCACAACCGCGCCGCCTAGCTCGCCGCCGCCACCGACACCCCGTCGGCCCACCTTGCTGCCGCCGCTCTCCGGTGGTCGCCGCCGCCTGCACCGCCGGCCACCACAGCCGGGACCCGGCTCACACTCGCGTCTCTCTCGTTCGTGTAACTAGCACTTGTTCGTTGAACATCGGTGTCTCGACCGGTTAGTCATTAACCGAGGTATATCTTTCTCATCGGTAGTTAAATATATTTTCACTGTGCTCGTATTTGCATGTAACCGGATCCTGTCGGGTTTCGTTTTGTTGATCATTAGTTTATTTTTCCGCTGCGTTTTATTAATTAACTCGTTTAATTAATTAACTATTATTTATTGAACCGTTTTTTTGATAAATAAAGTTTTGACCGATCACCACGAAAACCCAACATACTATTCATTGTTAGAACTTGATTATTCTCAGATTAAATTGCAATTGATGATGTAGACAACAGAAGGCTAATAATTAAAAACTGAAATATCCATTTCACTACATAAAGATAAGTCGCTATATATGTTTGTAAATAATCACTTTATGATGTATTAAGAATTAAAATTTAATACTTTTTAAGTGTACTTTAATTTAATGCAATGTAATGAATATAACTTTTTTTTCGTATGATCTGTGTGTGATTTAAACTAGATATTGGATCTTTTTGGTGAAAGTGACGTGAGAGTAGGCAAGTCAAAAGAAAGGTTTAAGAGCTAGAGATGAATAGAACTTGGTCGGGAGAGCAACTGTAAATTCTAAAATAAATAATAATGATAACCACCACCACCACAATATATGTCTATCCTCCGGACCCCCCTCTACAAACTAAACACACTCATGGTGGAAGAAGAATTAAAAGTATGCATGTGTTTGGTCATTGGTCAAGCCACCAAGGGTTGCTGTCAAAGTAAAAGTTCTTTTGGATTACTATTACCCTTCTGTCGACACGTGAAGTGGCACAATACGAAGTGCTTCCTATCCACTCACTATAATATCTTCTTCTTCAACAAAAGTGCTCAAGCTTTATTTTTAATTATTAACATGGGCTAAGGTGGAACCAAAGGGATTAAGAGGGTACGTCATAATTTGGACCATTTAGTTATATAAGATATGTTCCTTATGATAATATGATTTGAACCCTTTAGTTATATCCGACAGGAAAGAAAGTCTGTTAGTGCATTTTGGTGTGTCCGTTGCTATTTGAATAGGCTTGGTGTGATCATGCGCTGAACAATGTGATTGAGGGTAAATGATTAGGCCAATTGTTTGGGATGTGAACTATTGAGCTTAATGTTTAAAGTGATTAGCTTTAATGTTTAGCCATCACAATACATACCTAATCATTTGCATTCTCATTAACCTTGAGGTTCAGAGTGTGTAAGATGGAGTATGAGAATGTGTGTGTATATTTGAGAGGAGATCACGATCTTCCGTTGGGTAAATGTTGATGTAAACTCTTTCGGTATTATAGAATCTATTTCGGTTAGTTCACATTTATATACCGATTGTTGATTATCTTATCATATCAATCTGAGTCATGAACTTCTAGTCATATAATGACCCCTCGACAAAAATGTTCTGGTCCTGCCACCGAAGAAGGGCCCTCTTAGTTGTTTTATCATTAAGAGGGAAAATGGGCATCTCTTTCTATCACCGTGGGTATATATGTCTAACTCTATGATGACATCTATAGCATGCTTCCCAAACTTTGTCTAAGTCCAAATTCTTAATGTTTCAATGAATCTTCATTCTTCTATCTCTCTTTATTATGTACTTTCCTTTTCATGATTTCTCATATCTAAGAATTTTGTTTATAGTAGTGAAGTAAACCTTTCATTGTCAAGCTTCCCTTTAGATCTATTTATGGTCATATTTCACATCGCTATATCTAGCTTTCTGGAGGCTAAACTGATAAAAGATGTATCCTTCTTTGACCAACACTGGCTCTAAGCCACAAATGAGTTATTCTAATCTCAGTAATTATCACAATGACAGCTTCCATTCAAAAACCCCTCAAGAACCTTATCATACTCCATCTTGTTCTTCCTTTCTCCTTCCATCCCCTATTTACACTCCATTAGAAGATGAATCAGTCTTCTGTGAGCTCTTCCAACAACAGCAGTTTGTGTCCAATGATCATAACCACAACATTCTTGTTCATGAGATGTCTAATAATGTGGGAGAATGTAGCAACAAAAATGGAAAACTCACAACAAACGATGGCGATGTTAATACTCATGTGAAGCCTGATAATGACAGTCCAAGGAAGATTCCATCTAATAGAGACAGGCATAGCAAGATCAACACGGCTCAAGGTCCCAGAGATCGAAGGATAAGGTTGTCCCTTGATGTAGGTAAAAAGTTTTTTGGGTTGCAAGATCTGCTCGGGTTTGATAAGGCAAGCAAGACGATTGATTGGCTTCTTACCAAATCAAAAACCGCCATTCTAGATCTCCTTCCTGACCATAGCTGCAGCTTTATGGATGTATCCAATAGTACATCTTCTACTTCAGAATGTGAGGTTGTGTCTGGGATTGGTGATCAGTTTATGGTCAAGACTGGAGATGATCAAGCAACTACAAAAACTAAGGAAAAGTTTTCTTCTGGAAACAACAAAAAACAGAAAGAAAAAATTACTAGGGTTAGAAAGTGTGCAGATTTGCAACACCCTCTTGCTAAAGAAACAAGGGTAAGGGCAAGACAAAGGGCAAGGGAGAGGACAATCCAAAAGCAGAATAATTATTACAACCATGGTGTTGGTCAAGACTCAACATTTGGACCATTTCTAGATCAGGTAATCGATCAAGATGTAAACCAGTTAGGATCTTGGAGTACCTTTCAAGAAAGTCAGCATCAAAACATCAATCAAGTTAATCAAATGAGCTCGAACTTCCAGTGTAACCGCGGATTTGTTGGTGACAATTCTTCGTTGTCGATGACTGGAAATTGTACGCCATCCTACTTTTTCGATTCCCAGCATAGTACAGGACCAATGGATGAGGTAGTACCATATTCTTATTTAACATGTAACTATAATAACCGACTAGCTAGAATATCCAGGTTTTTACTCTAGCAGCTTCTTGTGATTTCTTTCGCAGCATCAGTTTAATGATTTACAGAAAAAGAAAAAAGGATCGGAAGGTAACAACAATTAGGTTCGTGTTTCTCTTTATATTACTATCGTTTCCATCTCTTCCCCCAGTGTTTTTTGATGTAATATATGTACTCATGGAGTCATGTAGATGTTCCTAGATTGACTTTGGTTGTACTATAATAATGAATAAGTGTGAACTGCTTCATTGAAAAGTAATTATGAATATTGTGCTACCTGTATTAGTCCAGCTTCTCTTATATTTCTTCATTTTTATCTATTGGGTCCTTGAATCTTGGTGTTTGATAAATCAGAGGCGTCTCTGAGAATTCACGTACCCTGTTCGAGATTGAAAAAATGTGTCCTTCTGTTATGTTTTGTTATTATTTAAAAAAGATCAAATCAGTATTGGGCTTAATAAACCTAATTCCAAGTGAGCTAAATTCTAAATCATAAAAAATGATTTGTAAATTGGCCTATATTGAAAGTGGTATGTGTTTACTATTTAAAAAAAATAACATATACGTATCAGATTTTTTTTAAATCGCATGCCCCTCGAAATTGTGAGCCTTGTGCGGAGGTCCTTCCCGCACACCATGAAAGCCTCCCATGTGATAAATAAAAGATCAAGGGATCTATTAATCCTTGACATGATAATGCTAGTTTTATTCTATACATTAATAATAGTGCATTAGGTCAAAAACATTATCTTTTTTTTTATTTGGATGGAGTAGATGCAATATTATTGATTTGAAAAAGACTAGCCAGGAGCTAGGAGTACGTTACCATTAAGTATGAAACCCACTAAACCTTGAGAGCATTCTCATCCAATCCATCAAAACTTGTGAGGGTGAGTTTTTATATTGTAAAGGGTAAAAAAATTGGTTGTGAGTGGAGGAGAGAGAAAATGTTACTGTTCATCTGTAAATTTGGGGGAACACTGTTCACCCAGTATAATTTTTTTAATATATATTGAAAGTGGTTGTGAGTGAAGGAAAGAGAAAAATGTGATGATAATATTATTTAATTGAAAAAGAGAGAGAAAAAGTTTTTGTTTTTAGTGGAAATATATTGATATAGGAGTTGTTTTTTATTGGAATGTATATATAATTTGATGGATTGGATGAGAATGCTCACAACACACTAATGCTTGCACTTAGATAACCATTGACCCGAAATAGTATGTACTGTTTTACTCCTGTGGATTCTAGAGTGTGTGAGAACCACTGTTGCAGAAATCGGCCTAGGCGGCCGATTAATCGCCGCCTAGGCGCTAGTCGGCTAGTAATCGCCTAAATTTGAGCAAATCGGTCAATTAATCGGTCCAGGTCAAAATCGGTCCTAGTCGGTCAAAAGTCGGTCCTAGTCGGTCAAAAGTCGGTCTAGTCGGACTAATCGGACCATGGTTTTTTTGCTCAAAATCGGTCCTGGTCGGGATTAATCGGTCCTGGTCGGGATTAATCGGTCCTAGTCGGGATTAATCGGTCCTAGTTGGTCAAAAGTTGGTTAATTTTTGAATTTTTATGTGAATTTTGAAGTATTTATGTGAATTTTGAAGTATTATTTTTATATTATTGGGTATATATATATAATTTTGAAAAATACATATAAAAATCCCATTCCGATTAATCCCGATTAATCCCTAGGCTGTACCTCACCGCCCGACTAGCGCCTAGCGCCTTCTACAACATTGGTGAGAGCTTGTACTTTGCTGATTAATCCAACGGATGATGGAAAATATTTGTTGAAGGCCATCTCATTCCTATATTGCGGTACAACACAAACGGTCACACATATAATGTCATCAAGCACCAGACGAACCAAGTCTTCACTAGTTTAGGATTTCGTCCCCAAGACATGATTCAGATTGTCGTCCGCACTTTTAGTATTATATGTATATGTCCAGCTGTGGCGAAGTATAGAAGGGACGGGGAGGGGCACCCGACCCCCCGAACTTTTCGCTCATAAGTGTTATATATGTAGTTTTCGTATAGAAATTTTTTGGTATATACGTTTTCGTCCCCCGTCATTCGGGTCAACCTTCGCCACTGATGTCCAGGTCATTATTATGTGGAAGCTAAAGAATAATATTATTTTCAGTAAAATAATATCAAAAGGGAGTCGACTTTTTATTAGATAGTTCATAGTTGCTATTGGTTACTTATGAGTGTCTAATAGGAATCGCAAGTTTAAAGTTACTTGGACCAAGTAGCTGAAGAACCCGCTTCTTGTCGTGTAATTCTTTTCTGTACCCCGGCTAGCCTTTTCTAGTTGATGGTGATGTTTTTTTATATAGTTTGACAGTTCAGAAAAAACGTCGGGATCGTTAGACATAGTTATGTGTCATTAACATTAATTAAATATTCAAAGTATATTTGTAAGGTGGTTAACGGTTTTATTAACTAACTACAATGACGGTTGGTTAGTTAATTCCAACTGGTTTCATCCTTATATAAATACATGTATTAGTCGAATCTGTAAAGACACCAAGATAAAACTAATAAACTTGCACTCAAAATTGAAACCTTTTGTTGTTGTTTAGCAAAATCATAAAATAATTACACCATGTACTTGAGGGACTGTGAGGTGCCACAAATATTTCTTTTGTGCGATAGGTTGGAACTAAATGGTGATGTTCATGTGAAACCTCCATAAATGAATTTTTACTGTAATCAAGACTCTAATATACATCCTGTTAGATGCAGCGTTGGTGATTTACTATGATCATATTAGCTAGGAAAGAAAATTTGATCAATATGAGTGAAAACTAGCTCAGAATATGTAGGTAGCTATAGTTATTACTAAGAATTCTAGTTTATTTACTTTTTAGGGTTTCCAGATATATTAAGAATTCTACTTTGTTACTAAGAATTCTACTTTATAACTAACTAGGTTAGAAGCCCGTGTATTACACGGTTGAATAAATATAATTTTATATATTAAATAATAAAAAGTTGTATATTTATGAACCCCGTATATTGTACGGGTTAAATAAATGTAATTTTATATATCAAATAGTAAAAAAAATAGTTATATATTTAAAAACCATATGTATTACACAGATTAAATAAATGTAATTTTGTATACTAAATACTAAAAACGTCGTATCTTTAAAGAACCCGTGTATAATCGGGTTGAATAAATCTACCAAATAATAAAAATATTATATCCTTAAAAAGCCCGTATGTTACATGTAATAGATCTAAAAAAGAGTTATATCTTTAAAAATGTATTACACATATTAAATAAATGTAATTTTGTATATTAAATACTAAAAACGTTGTATCTTTAAAAAACCCGTGTATAGTTGGGTTGAAAAATCTACTAAATAATAAAAAAAAATTGTATCCTTAAAAACCCTGTGTATTACACGTATTGAATAAATCCATTTTACATAGCAAATGCTAAAAATTTATATCTTTAAAAATTTCGTGTATTACACGTTATATAAATGTAACTTTGTATAGTAAGTAATAAAAAAGTTATATTTTTAAAAAATCGCGTTTTACAAATGTTGAATAAATATAATTTTGTATACCAATTAATAAAAAAATTATATTTTTAATAAATTAGGATAACATTTAATATTAATTTATTATTTATATATTTAATATAAGATAAGTAGGAAAGAGAGGCATTTGTTTTAAAAATATATTAATTTAACAATTTAGATTTGATGATATATTATTTATTTATTTAGTTAATATAAGATAAATATAGATTTGAGGATAACTTCTATGAATGACACGTACGTGTACAAAACTTGGTTTCTTTTATTATAGTAGATAGATTTACAACACCGAAGCTTGTGACAAGATGCAATATTGGCATGCTTGTGGATAATGTTGAAGTGTAGTAACTACGAGTCCTTTAGCATCGCGATACAAATGCGATATTATAAAAGACATAATAGTGACATGCATGGTGTATTTTAGGTGTGATGCGTGTGGTCTTTACTGTTAAAAAAAGGCAAGAGTCCTAGCACTAGAAACGTATTGAAATGGACAATTCAATATGGCTCACACTATCTACACACCTTGGTTGGCTATCTGCACACTTAGGGTTTACATACGCTGCGTATAGATCTATACGCAGCGTATAGAGGTAACCCTATACGCTGCGTATAGGTCTATACGTAGCGTAGGTAAACCCTGATTCAACTATGGTTTGGTGTGCATATAGGCACATTGGTATGCCAATAGGTACACCCTTTAATATATACCACTGCATAGGGGAAGGTCCATGTTGAACTAAACCAAACGATGAACGATATATATACACGTTAACATCGATTGTTTACAAAATTATCATAAAATTTACAACGCCAGTAAAGCATGTCGATGGTGAGTTGTAATTCCACTTGCTTTTCATGTGTTTTGCTAACCCTTTCGGTTAGCTCATTAAGCTTTCATTGATACGATGGTCGGAATTAACGTCTTCATGAAGCCTCGTTAGCCGTTCAAATACGCCCATGTCATCATTAAGTGTAGACATTCTAAACACAAATATTTACATATTAATTATGGTTTACTTCAACTAAAGAACAAACAATAATTAACAATGTAAACTTATTACGAATTTGAAAAAGATGCTCGAACATATCACACTGACTCTAGTAGTACACTTTTTTTAAATGTCGTGTTGGTCACAATGACTATTATCACAACTGATTCGTCATTGCCAAGTAGGTGGTTAACCTGAACACAAAATAACAAACTACAATAAGCCTAACTTAAAAACAAACAAATCACAAAGAATCATATTTTTTTAATTTGGATCAGATATCTAGATATCTTATCTGGTTTACATTGGCTGCTTCTATTTAGCCTTTACAATTTTTTAAAACCAGATTTTAAACATTATTGCCTATTCAAAGTCCGAACAACAAACCAATGTACGACAACCAAAAGCCCAAATCAGTGTTAATTTATGGGTCATGCTATTCCCACACGCAGAAAATTATTTTCACACCTCGAAGCGCCGCGCTATGGCCATAGCGGGGCGCTTCGGTCGACAAAAGGTGCTTCGATTGATGTTTGAGACATTCCTTACTGTTTGACAGACATAAAGCTGATTATGATGTTTTGTCGTTAACCCTAAGCGCCGCGCTTTGGCCATAGCGCGGCGCTTCGACCCAAATTTTCACTTTTAAAAAGCAAGCTACTGATTGAGGTTGGCCTGGTCTTCGTTTCGTTATTTGTTCTTCTTCTTCTTCTTCATAAAAAAAAGCTTGAGGTTTTTTCTTCTTCAGAAAACGATGTCGTGGTTAAACAACTATATTTTCGGTCAATATTCTGACGAGACAGTTGTTCCTGATTCTTACGAGGGGACCGCTATTTCTGACTCGTATGAGAAACCGGTCTCGTCCAACTTGAGGGAGGCAGAGGTTGTATCTGGCATTCGTTATCGTGATAACACGGTAACGCTGGATTTGAATACCCCTGTGGAGGACCCTTACGCACAACAAGGTTATTCGAATTTCGGTTACGGTGGCGAGTACAGCTTTGTACAGCAGGAGTGTGGTCCAAACGACAGTTACGGTTGTCAACAGAGCTTACAAGGTTATTCGAATTTCGGTTACGGTGGCGAGCACAACTTTGAACATCAAGTATATTCGGACCTCGGTGACGATGGTGAGCCGGGGGATGTGTCTGTTGACGAGGAAGGCTGTTACCCGGTTACGTTTTCGTTTGATACGACGCAGACCTTTTCGTCACGTAAAGAGTTGGTGCGTTGGGTACAAGACACGGCAAAAGACAACGGTTACCTCATTGTGACTAAGAGGTCGAATAAAAGAGGAGAGAATTACAAGATTTGGTTTCAATGTACTTTTGGTGGGGAGCATAAGAGTATAGCTACACAGAGGAAAACGGGTAGCAAGAAAATAGGCTGCCCGTTCGAGATGATCGGGTTTTCGGAATCATCCGGAAGTGTTTGGAGGATCGAGGTGACGAAGGCGAAGCATAACCACACTCCTATTGAAAACTTAGAGGGTCACGCGTATGCGAGAAGGCTTTCTTCGGAGGATACAAAACTGGTTAAGGAGCTGGCAGAGCAAGACATTCCCAACCAAAGTATCTGGCGAACGCTGACAAAAAACAATCCGGCTAGAAAGCTTATTCCGAAAGATATACACAACGCTGTTCAGAAGATCAACGCCGAAAAAAATGTCGGTAAGTCTCCGATGCAAAAACTTGAAAGCATTCTTCTCGAAAAAAATTACACTTATTACATGCGCACGAATGAGATATCAAACGAAGTTGAAGATGTCTTCTTTGTTCACGAAAGATCATTCAAGATGTGGTGTGCCTTCCCGCATGTGCTAATTATTGACGCCACCTACAAAACGAACATGTACAACCTGCCATTTGTTCAGGTCGTAGGCATGACGTCGACAAACAAATCGTTTACGGTTGCTTGTGCGGTAATTTCCGCTGAGAAGTCAGAGAACTACCTATGGGTGTTGCAGAGGATCAAGTCTATGCTGGTAGGATGTATGGAACCGCGCGTGATTTTAACAGACAGGGATTTTGCGCTAATGAACGCGTGTGAACAAGTTTTTCCAAAAGCGCATAAGTATCTTTGTCGGTTCCATATTCAACAAAATATTAATAAGAACAGCAAGAAGAAATTCTCTGACAAGGATTGGAAAGAATTCGTACGTAGTTTTTGGTTATTGTGTGAGTCTACGACCGAGGAAATATACAGGTATAACTTGGAAAACCTTGAAGCACAGCTGAAAGAAGATGACCGTGAACGTAGGTATTTCTTACATAATTATGTTCAAATTTTATATAATAACAAAAACTGACTATTTACGTTTTTTTTAATTTTAGAGGTTTTTGATTATATGAAGAAATCCTGGTTGGATCCGTACCGTGAAAAGTTTGTATCATGCTGGATTAACAAAACTATCAACTTTCACCAAACTACGACCAACAGGGTTGAGGGCATGCATGCAACACTAAAAAGTCACTTTCCAAGTCATCGCAACACACTGGATAAACTTGTACTGTATGTTGATCATGTTGTTGATAGACAATACACCGAGATTAGTACAAGCTTTGAAACAAGCCTCCGAAAAGTGATGACGCACCACAAGAAGCAGCCCATGCTTGCATATATTCTCAGAAAGGTTTCAATATATGCGATTGAGCTTTTGAGTAGGGAACTAAAACGTAAGGAAGACGGGTTGAGAGCCTACGGTGCAAGCTGTGGTTGCCAACTTTTTACCAGCTGTGGTTTGCCATGTGCCTGTCGTTTGGAAAAGTTGGAAAATAAAGGTAATTAATATCTTTGACCTTTCTCGTTATGATTTTGCCACCTAATTTGTTTTCATCCACAGGTCAGCAACTCCGGATCACACACATAGACGTGTTCTGGAAGAAGCTTAACTTCAAGCCTGCAAAGACAAACATAGAGGATATCGATGTAGACGCGGAATTTGAAAAATTGAAACAAAAGATCGATCCAACACCCCCTCAGGTGAAAAGGAGCTTCTTTGAAAAGTTTCAGCAAATCCTCAATCCAGGGAACAATAACAAAAAACCTCCTGCTGTTCTGAAGAAAACTCGTGGTCGCCCAACATTGAAAACGCAGGAAGAAAGAAAGGTTGAAGCCGCTAGAAAAAGCTCGTACATTCCGTCGGAAGAAACCTGGGTCGAGGCCTCAGATGATCTTCCCCGTCACAGCTCGTACATATCACTCGAAGATTCTAGAAGACAAAAGAATACCAAACCGATCAACCTGCACCCTGATTTCCCGATGATCAAGCTCGGTCCTAAGACGGATATAGCGATCCGCAACTACGCATCTCAGATTCCCGAAGTGATCCATCCATACATCGTTAGAATAAAGGACGTGAAACCAGATGGTCATTGTGGGTTTCGATCGGTGGCTGTTGGGTTAGGAGTGAAACAAAATTCATATTTGATGATCCGGAAACAACTTATAAAGGAGTTACGTACGAACGAATCGCTTTGGAGGCAGTTTTTCGATCCGGAAAACATAGGACATTATGATGCGCTGCTTAGACGGATCAATTTCAAGGGGGTGGGACGAGCAGATATCGAAAATTACATGACGATGCCTGACACGGGGTTTCTTATTGCCCAACGATACGGTGTGATTGTTCACAGCTTCGACATGCGTGGGAGCTGTACAATTTTCCCTCTGCTGGGCGGGCCAAACGAAGCTGAGGAACCTCACCTGGTGGTTGTGGTTGTGTTCGTCGACCATGGGCATTTCATACATGTAGAGCTTGGAGGTTGTTATCCAATGCCTCCCCCAAACCCACTCTGGACAGCACACAGCACACAGAACAGAGCGCGCAGCAGCCTGGCATACATTATACAGGGATCAGATCAACACGTACGAAATGCTTACGTATCGTGCCCCTGACCTTAATGTAACCCCATATGTTCACGATGTATGTTAAATGTGTTTAATAATAATCAGATTCAATACACACTTGTACGACCCAAAATGACAATATACATCATAATACTACAATTAATGAAAAAATATGTCATGTTCAGTTACGGTAGGCGGCTGATACACATAACACCTCTCACAGGAGTACTTGTGCTTTCAAACCAAAATGATACGATATAACGGAATAAGACATCACACGTAACCGATTTGATCCGGAACTTGCAATATAGTCCATATATAATAAAAAATGATGTATAATGGAGAAAACGTAAAATTTAGACTATTATCGACGCGTTTGTGAATTAAAAACAATTTTAAAAAATTTTAAAAAGGCTCAAAGCGCCCCGCTATGAGCATAACGCGGCGTTTTACCCCTAAGCGCCCCGCTATGGCCAAAGCGGGGCGCTTTGAACCCTCGCTTTAGCTGAAGCGGGGCAGCCTTCTCCCCCATTTCAACCCACACACACACACACATTAAGGTGCGATTTACACACACATCAACGTTTTCAAGGTTTCAATCGCTAAAAGGTACGATTTACACACACATCAACGTTTTGGTTCAAGTTATGTGTTTCATTTTGTTTGAATTTTGTTTGATTTGGGCGGTATGATCGATCTTTGGGGGCTGTTCTTCAAAACGAAGAACTAAAGCGCCGCGCCGAGGCCAAAGCGCGGCGCTTTGGTTCATTTTAATTTTTTTTTTAATTATTTGTTTAATATTATTTGTTTTATATTTAATATTATTTGTTTATTATTTAAAATTTTATAAATAATATTATTTGTTTATTATTTTATATTTAATATTCAACGTGCAGGGATGAATTCCTCCGATGACGAGATTGAGCATATGGAGGCTGAGGTAGATGTGGGCGAGGAGGGAGAGCCGGCATGTCCGTACCTGCAGTTTCCGCCGGGGTCACGGGCGAGGGGGAGATGCGCGAGGTTGCGCACCATCCCCCTTGGGGAGCATGTAGGGATAGATTGGAGCCTGCTGGAGACCGTGGGAGAGGCCGCGCGGGCGCGTGAGATAGTTGGACTAGATACTCCTTGGTCGCGCCTATTTGAGTTAGCGATGGAGGACTCGTACCCTGAGCTGACGTGGGAGTTTCTTTCCACGTTTACATACGCGCCGCATCCGGCGGATTACGTGGAGGACCCGGATTTTCCTGTCCACGAGGTTACATTCCGTCTCGCCGGTCAGGAGTTTGAGATGAGTGTGCGGCAGTTTGCTGTCCATACAGGTTTGTTGAAATAATATTATTTATTATTATTATATTTAATATCATTTGTTTATTTAATGTTATTTGTTTATTTAATATTATTTGTTTATTATTATTATTTGTTTATTTAATGTTATTTGTTTATTTAATATTATTTGTTTATTATTATTATTTGTTTATTTAATATTATTTGTTTATTATTATTATTTGTTTATTTAATATTATTTGTTTATTATTATTATTTGTTTATTTAATATTATTTGTTTATACAGGTTTGTACACAGAGGCCGAGCTCGATACTGATTTATATACGCAGGCAGTTACGATGATGGACAGGCAGACGCTTATCAGTTTCTGGAGGGCCATTTCCAGGGTTCCCTTTGGGAGATCCTGGCAAAAGGCCACCACCATCAAAGACCCCTTGTTCCGATACCTTCACCATGTTATCGCGTCAACTATCGTGCCGCGGGAAAACAGCAGGGAGAAGGTCAACCTCAGTGACCTTTTCTTTCTATACTGTCTACTGCGACGACAGCCCTGCGATCTAGCAGCCAGCCTGGCAGATTACTTTGCCACAGCATACCACCGGCAGCTCCGCGGGTGGGTGCACACTGGCTCATACATCACCGCCATCGCACGCTCGCTCGGGATCGTGCCCGAGGGAGATCCGGTGCTGTCCGATCCGGTCCCGTCTACCAGGTTGGGCCGCGCGTCAGTTTCTAGCATGCAGATCACCCGTCGCTTTGATGTTGGTCTGAGGTTTAGGGGCCAAGACGGGCTGATTTGGCAGCCGGAGCCGGAGCCGGAGGTCATCTCGGTTGTTATTGAGTTGAGGCCTGGAGTGTTGGCCCCTCCTGCTGAGCAGGCGGCCGCTCGACAGGCTCAGCTACAGGCTCTGGGACTCGATCAGTTCCCGGGCCAGCCTCAGGCTGAGGCTCAGGCTCAGGAGGAGCCTCAGGCTGAGGCTCAGGCTCAGGCTCAGGCTCAGCCTCAGGCTCAGCCTGTATTAGAGGATCCGGCTCAGGAGGAGCATATCGAGGAGATCCCGGTACCACCAGTTCAGCCAGCTCCTGAGCCGCCACAGTACCCGCAGCACGTTTACGCTGACCTGCCTCCGGTAGCGCGTGAGGTGGCTCGGGACTTCGACCGGCGCCTCAGACGCCAGGCCGCACGCCAGGACTGGATCATCGAGACGCTCGTTTCTCTACGAGAGTTCGCTGGGTTGCCTCCACTTCCCCTCCCACCGTCCCCACCGCACGAGGATTAGTACCTTAGTTTGTTTGTATAGTGTTTTGTTATGTATTATGTAGTCAGTTGTACCTTTTTGTTTTGTATGTACAAACTGATATATATTTACATCACGTTGGTTTTGGATTGTTTACGTTTAATTCTTATGGCTTTCGGTACAATTTATTTAACGTGTTCGTTTAATTTAACAAAATAAACTAGGTTAACAGTTTATAAAGACGCACTTATATTATATACGTTCTATAAAAATAATGACGTAAAAAAACGTAATTATAAAACAACGTATTATAAAACTCAAATACAATTTTTTCCTTCAAAAAACACTACCAAACTAACCCACATCCCACCTATTTCAAAAAAAAAACAACACAACTTCCAGCCAACACTTTTTGTCTTTTTGCACACTCAAAGCGCCCCGCTTTGGCCATAGCGGGGCGCTTTGGCCAAGGTCAACAGACAAGGACTGACAAGTCAGTCCTTGTCTGTTGACCTTGGCCAAAGCGCCCCGCTATGGCCAAAGCGGGGCGCTTTGAGTGTGCAAATAGAAAAATGCCGTGTGCGAATAGACCAGGCCTAATTTATATACATATATATATGGCTGCATCTATCCAGACACCTTCTGCGCCTATTTGGACACTTTTTGTGCCCTAGACGCCTCGTATAGGGCTATACAAGGCGTCTAGGCACTGAATTCAAGGGGGTCTTCGGAGATGTCAAGCACAATATTTAAGAAACCCTAGACGCAGAGTACAGCCCTATACGAGACGTCTAGGGCTTGGGTTTTTTTTTGTTGAAAGAATGAGTGTTTTGGTGGGTTTTGGTATTTTTTGATAGTTTTTGAAGATATCTTTTTTTTTTAATTTTTTGGTTTTAAAAAAAGTTTTTTTTTTCGATTAAATATTATAATGTTTTTAACATTTTACTTTTTTAAATATTATTCTTCCGATTAAAATTTTATCTCGTTCAAATATTGTTTCCGTATTATATTCAGGGGATATATTGTTTCCGTATTATATTCAAAACATATATTGTTTCCGTATTATATCAATTTAAGACAACAATCATTAAGTAACCGAATAACTGAAAACAAACATAAATATGACATATATAAGATAAGTTTGTACATCCATAACAAAAATATATAAGATAAGTTTGTACATCCATAACAAAAATAAAAACAACAACAGGTCTATGCATCCAAATCCGAATCCGAATCTGGATCTGGCTGCTGCTGCTGATGTGGTGCTCGAGCTGGTGGAAGCGGTATCGGGGGTAATCCCTCTCTCTCTCGTCTATCCTGCTAGGCCCGTACCAACCAACCTACCAAATCGTTGAGCTTGTCAAGCTCGGCTCGTACCTCCGGATGTAGCGCAGCTCCTGGGGCATGACCTGGAATAACGTGACGTGGAAACTGAGGTGCCCCGGGAGGTGGCGGTGGCTGTGGCATCGCAGCACCGTCTAAATCCACCGGAGGATAGACTAGCTCGAACTGCTCTGGTAGGGCCTTCTCTGTCCATATGCCCCCGTTGCGGTTTTAAAACCGCGGGCCAACGGGGAACCTCCTGATCAATGACATCCCCCACAGCGATGGAAAACCCATCCGCGTCAGCATGACTGGCGGCGTCCGTAGATGTGGATCCTGGTGCGGTACGATGCCCAATGAATGAACAATGACGGTCACGTATGCCCCGGCATACAAAAATCCGCGCTCCTGCCGGTGATGTGCGGAGGCGTAGTACTGGGCTAGACCGTGTGCTAGTGCGCACGGCCTCCTGTACAACAAACAATAAAAGAAAAAAAGATCTGTGAACGTACACCACTCACGGCTGTAGCCGCGCGCTGCAATAGAAGTAGCGAGCATATGGTGCATATACCTGCAGATAGTGTTAGCGAAATACAGAAACAGAGATTAATAATTAATACACATAATCACAATAATTGCTGTAATAAACGTACGTACTGTACAGTGGGTCCCTAATAAACGACACCCTCCCCTTCGACATGTCGTGCTCCCAATGATTTGGCCCCACAATCACCTGCCAAAACCCTAAAAGAGTGGTTCTCTCAACCACCACTAGCCTCGCTGTGTAAACGTCAGTCTCGAACTCCTCCTGCATGTATAAACCACAATGCAACGCAAACTTGTGCGGACAATCTTCATACTTGTGTGGTCCAGCGCAACCCTTGAAAAGCGACCGGACAATCTTCATACCTGTGCGGTCCAGCGCAACCTCGACAAAATGGATCCATGAGTTGATTGTTGCTTTCCCTCAACATCTGTTCTAGTGTTGCGGTCGACTCAGCGAAGACTTGACATGATTCCACCAATGTCTGAAAATAAGGTGGGCACTCGTTTTCATTGCATGATTGATATGGTAAAGTATAGAAATTCTGATATGGTGAAGGATAGGAATTCTGATATGACTGTGGCTATGAATATGAGTTAGAAGAGTAATATGTGGAATACCCCGATGAATTTCGACAATATTTAGTGTAATGGGGCCCTCCACAGATCAAACACATGATAAAGAAATAAAAAAAATTAACTAATAAAAATATATTTACAAAAACGACTAGACACATTAACCTATGACTCAATATACAAAAAGACCAATTAAACAAATAAGATCAGTCAAAGCTAATAACGCAATCGCCTAAGTGTCCCCGACAACGGCGCCAAAAACTTGATGTGGTAAATGTGGTCTGTAATATAAACTACTAACCTAATCTAGACACCCTAGTTTAAAATTTATAAACTAAGACTCTAAATGTTAGACCACTGACAAGCAAGTGTACCTATCGTACGTAGTAAAGCCTAATGAAGTCCGAGTATCGAACCCACGAGACACTAGCGACGCTAAACTAGACTCTGACTAAACTAAATACTTAATTGGATTAATTTGTGTTTTTTATTTATATTAACTACTAAAATTAAATAAGAGAGCAAATACGAAAGCAGAAAGCAGAGCAAACAGATAATGAATTTTAGGTGAATTCAGAGGATGGAAAAATGGCTACCTAGGCAAGATGCATGTCAATTCACTCACGGTTCTTGGAATGGAATAACTAAGTTTTGGCTACCGGGATCTTAAAGTTCACTAAACAAGACCTAAACTGGCTGGCAAATCATTCTCCAAACAGGTCGCAATCTAGGGTCAAGAAAAGCGTATAAACTCACCGGTTAACGTCAGATCACCTATCGGTCTCTCTAACTAGGTTATGGTAACCTAAATCTAGATTACCTCTCGGTATCACTAGAAACGGTACATCCGGGAAGTGTAAGGGATGTACAGGGTGGTGACTCTAATTAGGTTCTAACACGGTTTGCTAAAATCACAAGAAAACCTAGGGTAATTCACTCTCGTGCAATTAACACCTAACCCGTCTAATGATTAAGACAACCCGACATCTAATCTCCTCTCGGTCTCAAAGATGGTAGAATATTTAATTACCAAATAGTTTATTAATTTGTTCCTAGGGTGTACTACGTCTAGCAACCACAAGATTTAGTCGAAAACACAAAGTTAATGAAGTCACCTAACCCTAGTCTTAATTAATACACAATTAATTTTAACCAAGAAAAGGTGGAACAAAAATAAACCATCAATTATTAAATACGTATAAACATTAGAACCTAGTTTAGAACACTTTTACAATAACACTAAGCCAAAACATTAATTAAGCAACCAAGAAACCGCAAATAGAACTAACAACTATCCATGACCTAGGTAGCACAAAGAAATTTAGCCAAGCATGGTCAAGAACGAAGCATAAATAAAGTCAAAGCAAACGGGTTCAGAAAACATTGTTCAAGTATTCAAGTCTAAATAAACTGAAAACAATAAAAACAAGTCTAACCGAACAAGTTCTAAACTTTAGTCACGCTCTTCAATCACAAGCTTTCCTCTCCTCCGACTGCCTTCTTTTTCCAGCTAGTTACTGTTCGTCTCCTTCTGTTCGTATACTTCTGCAGCCGTTCAACAACTCTCTCGCCGTCGTATCTTATCTCCAAATATATATAATGCCATCTACTTGTTCCCTACGTTATCACAATTCCACGATCATGGGCCTTTTATACGAATTGCAAAACAACATTGGGCTGGCCTTGTCAAAAAAAAAAAAAAAAAAAAAAAAAAAAATCGGTCAACACAAATTTGCGTGAAATTGGAGCTGCTTTATTTTTCTTTTGTCATCACACATTCACGTTCTTTCTTTGTTTTGTCTAGATGAATTAATTCAAACTTTCCTTATTTTGTGCAACAATGGCCCCTCAATTTGAACATATATCAAAATCAAATTTTCACTTCCATGTATTGTTGTTCAGGTCCCTCGAGCTTTATTATATATTTCTCAATTCTTCATTCTTCATTCGTTTTCGCTTCATTTGCACCATGACCTGTAATAATAATAAATAATAAAATATATATCTAAATATTATAAAAAATAACTCTAAACTATTAAAATAATATACAAAATACACAAGAAAAATAAGATGCGTTTGCAACACATCAAACATCCCCACACTTAAACATTTTTCGTCCCTGAAAAAGAATCTATGCATACGGAATCAGAGATGGATAAATACTCGGGTCAAAAACTTATTTATACTTGTTAAGATCAAAACTTGTGTCAGCCGCGATTGCAAATATGCTTGTCCCTTTAAACCCAAACTCAGTTCTAAGCCCCTTATCATGCAAATTTAGTTCAAGTGCGGTCAATCTACCTAGGGTCTCACGCTAGAAGCTACGGTTCACCTAATCCCGCCTCAAACTTATAGAACAAAAGGAACGATCACTAGATCAATTCCCAACCGTCTTATATCAAAACCATGAGAATTTAAATCAAATTTTTTTCACTTTTCTTTTTTTTTTTCAGCATTTTTCTTTCTTTTCATTTTTTTTTCTTTTGAGCAGACGTTGGTTTCCCTAACCCAGAGGCATTCCGGCTGTAGAGTCGCTATCCCCAACTTGGATTACTTAGGCTTCGGTACTTTTTCTTTCTTTGCAAGTTCGATTTCACACATCCTAGAGGTGATCCGGTTGTAGAGTCGCTATCCCCAACCAAGATTACATAGGCCTGCGCTACTTTAATTCATTTTTTTCTATTTTTTTTTTCATGATTACAAATTCTAACGGTTTTAACTTATAACGGCATTCCTTATACTCTTATTGGCGGTTTCAATTTCCCATTTTCCCTAGATGAAAACCCACTAGTAGACCGACAATTAAGGTATATTAAGATCAAAGGAACCTAAAACCAAACCGGGCCTATTCACATATCCCAAACTAGACACAAGCTCGACTTAATTAATCTAATATTATCGTTATTTGAACCCGAACAAAAACCCATCTTTTCTATCATTTTCCGTATTAATTTCGCAAACTTCTTTATTCAAAAGACTTTTTTTTTTTTTTTTTTCAATTTTTTATTTTTAAATTTTATGACTCAACGCTCTACTAACTAAGACACTAAACGATAGTTTCCCATCCCCACACTTAAACTCTACATTTCCATCAATGTAGGATGGAAACCGACTCAAAATACTAAAAATAAATAAGAATAAAAAGACTAAGGGCAAATTGGAAAGGACTTAGCTGGTAAAATAACGTGTAAGCTCCAAAACTCTCGTCCAATCCAGCTCGATCGTATAGCATTTTGGTCGCGATCGGCTTTGACTCTGACTAGTACACTTGGTAAATGCCTTGAAATTTGAAAAGCAGCTCCAAAATCACCCGAATGGAGATTGAGTATGGGTGGTACATATTCAAACCTGCATAAACAAAAACAAGCAAAACCAAAGAAGTACCGACTCTAAAAAAAACGACTCAAAACTACTAAGTTGGACTCATGATACAAAATACATGACTAAATATACAAACTCTACAAACTACCGAATATATAAAATTACAAAACTTTACAAAACGTCCCCACACTTGAATTTAATCAGGAGGTTTCTCCTTTATCCAACCTCTATCCAACCCGTTTAATTCCACCCGTTCCTTATTATTAATTAAAATTTTAAGAGTGGAATTTATAAACCTTTTAACATTTCTAAACGGGTCAGGCCACCAATACTTAAACTTACCTGGACCAAACCTGATACGAGATATGTAGTGAGAAGGATGGTCATCTTTGTACTTCAATTTTGCCTTGCGCTTTCGTTTGCACCATCTCTGAATCCTCGCACTATGTCGATCCAAGCGTTTGCGTGCCTTTTCCCGTGATTTTAAATATGATGGCAATCCAACATCTAAATCTTTCACGGGCCAGCTGTCAAACCCCGCAACCACTTTCTCTTCTACATTTGGTGTATATTTGATCTCCATGGTCGGTTCCTTTTCAAGTAATGTCTCTAAATAGGCGAGATCACCGAGCGGGTCAAATTCTTCATTTTCAAGAGTTGGCAACTCATCACCAAACTCCTCCTCCCAAGATGGTACATGCTCACCTTTCTCATCCTCCATCTTGTCAAGTAGCTCATTTTCAACTTCTTCAACTTCGGTGTAGTCGGGCACCTCTAACTCTGCCTCTTCAACTACCACCTCATCATCACTCCAAAAGCCATCATCGATATTCCATGGCGTGGGACACCAATAGTTGGAATTAACGACTTGTTGAACCGGAGGTGGGACTTCAACGTCCATTATCGTCTCCGGTTCTACATCTGATAACTCTGGATCACCAGGTGGCTCTTCTTCAATCTCTTCTTCCGTTAATCTCCTATATTCAGCCAGTTGCGCATCTATCTTCTCATCACCACAGGAAAAATCAATTATAAACTTACCATTCTTCTCTTCTCGTTCTTCCCGCTCTACCTTATCATTTTCATTTGTACTCTCAATATCCTCCAATGGCGTCTCCTTTGAATCTGAAGGCATCGCCCCTTGAAAAGCGACCGGACAATCTTCGTACTTGTGCGGTCCAGCGCAACCCCGAAAAAATGGATCCATGAGTTGATTGTTGCTTTCCCTCAACATCTGTTCTAGTGTTGCTGTCGACTGAGCGAAGACTTGACATGATTCCACCAATGTCTGAAAATAAGGTGGGCACTCGTTTTCGTTGCATGATTGATATAGTAAAGTATAGAAATTCTGATATGGTGAAGGATAGGATTTCTGATATGACTGTGGCTGTGAATATGAGTTAGAAGAGTAATATGTGGAATACCCCGATGAATTTGGACAATATTTAGTGTAATGGGGCCCTCCACAGATCAAACACATGATAAAGAAATAAAAAAAATTAACTAAAAAAATATATTTACAAAAACGACTAGACACACTAACCTATGACTCAATATACGAAAAGACCAATTAAACAAATAAGATCAGTCAAAGCTAATAACGCAATCGCCTAAGTGTCCCCGGCAACGGCGCCAAAAACTTGATGTGGTAAATGTGGTATGTAATATAAACTACTAACCTAATCTAGACACCCTAGTTTTAAATTTATAAACTAAGACTCTAAATGCTAGACCACTGACAGGCAAGTGTACCTATCGTACGTAGTAAAGCCTAGTGAAATCCGAGTATCGAACCCACGAGACACTAGCGACGCTAAACTAGACTCTGACTAAACTAAATACTTAATTGGATTAATTTGTGTTTTGGATTTATATTAACTACTAAAATTAAATAAGAGAGCAAATACGAAAGCAGAAAGCAGAGCAAACAGATAATGAATTTTAGGTGAATTCAGATGATGGAAAAATGGCTACCTAGGCAAGATGCATGTCAATTCACTCACGGTTCTTGGAATGGAATAACTAAGTTTTGGCTACCGGGATCTTAAAGTTCACTAAACAAGACCTAAACTGGCTGGCAGATCATTCTCCAAACAGGTCGCAATCTAGGGTCAAGAAAAGCGTATAAACTCACCGGTTAATGTCAGATCACCTCTCGGTCTCTCTAACTAGGTTATGGTAACCTAAATCTAGATTACCTCTCGGTCTCACTAGAAACGGTATATCCGGGAAGTGTAAGGGATGTACGGGGTGGTGACTCTAATTAGGTTCTAACACGGTTTGCTAAAATCACAAGAAAACCTAGGGTAATTCACTCTCGTGCAATTAACACCTAACCCGTCTAATGATTAAGACAACCCCGACATCTAATCTCCTCTCGGTCTCAAAGATGGTAGAATATTTAATTACCAAATAGTTTATTAATTTGTTCCTAAAGTGTACTACGTCTAGCAACCACAAGATTTAGTCGAAAACACAAAGTTAATGAAATCACCTAACCCTAGTCTTAATTAATACGCAATTAATTTTAGGGGTAACTTTGTAGAATAGTAATCAAGTTTTAAAAGTGTTCCAATTAGGTCACTCAAGTTTCAAAAGTGTTCCAATCAGGTCACTCAACATTCATTCTTGATTAAAATTAAGGGTTATTTATCTATTTCGTAGGTAACCGTGGTGATGTGGATTTTTGTTTTTTTTTTTCTCTTTTATTTGATGCTAACGTCAAGTGATGACGTGAATTGTAACTTGTTTTTAAAAATTTTTAATGTAATTAAATGATTTTTAATTTTAATAAATATAATTTAATATATTAAAATAATTCGACCCCAACATCTTATGCTCCATTTTTTTTCTTGACAGGTGGAAAAAAAGACATGACTCAATTTGAATGTTAGGTTACCTAATTGTGACAAAAACGACACCAGTGACCTAATTAGAACACTTTTAAAACTTGGTTACTATTCTGTGAAATTTTCCCTTAATTTTAACCAAGAAAAGGTGGAACAAAAATAAACCATCAATTATTAAATACGCATAAACATTAGAACCTAGTTTAGAACACTTTTACCATAACACTAAGCCAAAACATTAATTAAGCAACCAAGAAACCGCAAATAGAACTAACAATTATCCATGACCTAGGTATCACAAAGAAATTTAGCCAAGCATGGTCAAGAACGAAGCATAAATAAAGTCAAAGCAAACGGGTTCAGAAAACATTGTTCAAGTATTCAAGTCTAAATAAACTGAAAATAATAAAAACAAAGTCTAACCGAACAAGTTCTAAACTTTAGTCACGCTCTTCAATCACAAGCTTTCCTCTCCTCCGACTGCCTTCTTTTTCCAGCTAGTTATCTGCCTCTGTTCGTCTCCTTCTGTTCGTATACTTCTGCAGCCGTTCAACAACTCTCTCGCCGTCGTATCTTATCTCCAAATATATATAATGCCATCTACTTGTTCCCTACGTTATCACAATTCCACGATCATGGGCATTTTATACGAATTGCAAAACAACATTGGGCTGGCCTTCATGCTGCTCTAAAAAAAATGAATCCAAATCGCCAAAGTTAAATGATTTAAAAATATAAAGGGTTGTCAACCCTTTAAATTCGGTCAACACAAATTTGCGTGAAATTGGAGCTGCTTTATTTTTCTTTTGTCATCACACATTCACGTTCTTTCTTTGTTTTGTCTAGATGAATTAATTCAAACTTTCCATATTTTGTGCAACAATGGCCCCTCAATTTTGAACATATATCAAAATCAAATTTTCACTTCCATGTATTGTTGTTCAGGTCCCTCGAGCTTTATTATATATTTCTCAATTCTTCATTCTTCATTCGTTTTCGCTCCATTTGCACCAGGACCTGTAATAATAATAAATAATAAAATATATATCTAAATATTATAAAAATGACTCTAAACTATTAAAATAATATACAAAATACACAAGGAAAATAAGATGCGTTTGCAACACATCAAAGGCCTATACTGGGGTCTTTTCAGGGGTATATTGGTAATTAATTAAAAGATTTTCAAAATTCAAATTTAAAAAAAAAAATGTTGCCGCCCATATAGACGACCCGTCCAGGTCTATACGAGGCGTCCTTTTTTTATAAATTCAAATTTTGAAATTTAAATTTTCAAAATTCAAATTTTCAAAATCCCGCTCTAACAGACTACCCATCGAGCTCTATATGAGGCGTCTGGTTTTGTTAAAATGACCTTTTATCCCCTGATTTAAGCCTAGAATGGGGGCATATTAGGGGCAAAATGGTCTTTTGATCAATCGTATACGACACGTCTAGGTCTATACGAGGCATATATTTGTAATTTTTTTTATAAAAATGTTATTAAAATGTTTTAATCAATTCTAGTTATAAAAAAGTATATAAATTTTTATAAAAATGTTATTAAACTGTTTTAATCAATTCTAATTATAAAAAAAATAGAAATTATAAAAAAAAATTATAGAAATTGTAGAAAATTATAGGAATTAATACAAAAAAAAAATACTATTAATTACAAAAATCATTCTTCCGTATCACTATCGATGTAATTAAGACTGGGGTTTGATCTTGGCGGAGGATTCATTATCGATGTATACCATTCTAGACGTGGCAAGTACATATCTTCCCATTGTTCCGTATGGGGTCTTCGGTGGTCCAACCATAGCCCGTGTGCTGGTGGCATTGGATAATCCCCTTCCAGCTTAACATGTATAAAGTGGTTCTCGTTAACATGTGCAAGTGTTATGAATAATGGTTGTTGATTAGCCGGAGGACTTAGTATCGGGAAGAAAGTGGAACTCGCACCCATGGTTGTCGTTAACAGGTGCACCCCGATACCGTACGTTTGTGCAATAAGAAGTCTTGCTAAGAGGAAGTCCATCCAGTGATCCGGGGGACAACCGGACACTGAATCCCAAATTAGGCCCTGACGATGCGTGTAAAAATAACCTTCATCCTATGCTTCAAATATTGGGAACCAGATCGATTTGTTCTGATCCATTTCTTGGACAAGGTCCCTTCGAAAGAGCCCCCATGAACTCTGATCCATACCTAAGCCCACAGCCACAGACCGAAACCCACAATGATCGTCCGGCATCACATCTCATATGCACGAGACGTGCAAATGAAACACTAGCAGAATGACAGACTTAAACTGTTTGATGATTCCTACGTACTCGTCCCCAATGATTAAAGGAAAACCGTGATTATCTCGTGTCTCTTTCTTCTTAGAACTCTTTGAACGGCTTAGGCTCGCTTTGGGTTTTTGGGACCTTATAACCGACTGTTGAGAGGCCTGTGACGGAACGTACGAGCTGTGGCGAGGTTTATCGTACTTACTTTGTCGGGAACCTTCAAAGCACGTTTTTGCATCACCGAAGGAGCTTCTCCTCAATTCTTCATCTATACGAGAGGCCACGTCCAACCTTTGTTGTACCTGCTTTGTTGTTGGTCGGCCATGAGTATTTTGTTGGACAACCGGTGGTTTCTTGGTAGATTTCTTTGGAGTCAACACCGCTTTAATCTTTGACATCAGGCTTTTTTGCTGAGCTGGGGGGTGCGACTCTAATTGTTGTCTAACAATATTTAGCTCTTCGACCACGTCAACATCATCGTCTATCAATTTACAACTTTGGAAGTTAAGCTTCCGCCAGAAGACGTCTATGTCTTCGAGTTGAATCGGACGCTCTGCACGGTTAAAAACAACATTGTTTAAGTCACATGATTAACGGAAATATATCACACAAGTGTTGTACGTTTAACAGTTATTACCTTCACGCATGTACTTTTCTATCCTACAAGCACAAGGCAACCCACAACTGTACCACATTTGGCAACCACACGATGAATGAAAGCGCTCCAAGACATCTAGCTTCCTAATTGCCTCTCCACTCAACAAGTCAAGGGCTGTATGGGATACTTTTCCAAGTAGGTATTGAAACAACGGGTGTTTGTGGTGGTTCATTCTTTTTTCGATGCTTTCTCGAAAAGTCTTCCTTATTTCACCGAACTGTGTCTCAACTATATCCCTAACACAACCAACTACACGGTCCAGCGAGCTCCTATCTAGGACGTATCTCTTTAAGTTGGCGTGTTTGCTCTCAACTCTGTTTGTGGTACGATTACCAAAGTTGTGCCTCTTATCAGTCCACGCAAAGACGAACATCTCCTTATAGTCTTTTAGCCAGTTATCGTACACGTAATTGAAGACTCCTAAAAAGTAAAAATAATTTAATAAAATTTTCATAGGTGAGTCGTATGTTATTAGAAAAACTTACTAGAACGTTTGCACTCCACAAGTCGCTTTCGCATGTTGCGCAAGTGGTACTCGTAGATGGATATGGATGGAGACTCAATCAATGTCCCCCAGAATGACAAAAATTTATCCCAGTCTTCATCTGTGAAGGCAGCCTTGTAGTGCTTCATAACATTCTGTTGTATGTGCCACCTGCAAAGAAGCCTGGAGGCGTCTGGAAATACTTTAGCACACGCGCCCATAAGGGCTAGGTCTCTATCCGTTAAAATCACATGTGGCTCTATACATTCATCCAACATTGACTTGACCCTCTCAAGCACCCACACAAAGGTATCACCCTGTTCTTTACTAACAACGGCATGCGCGATAATAAACGATTTGTTGGTAGGCGTCATACCAACAATCTGGATAAATGGCATATTGTATAAGTTTGTCTTGTACGTCGCATCGATCAGCATGATGAGGGGGAATGCACGCCACATGTCTCTCGAGTACCGATGAAGAAAGAAGATCTCTGTTACGGGTTCCTCCCGTGTCTCGTAAATAAAGTCGTTGTTTATCAGCACGTTTTCTAATGACTGCATGGGAGTCAATCCTTGTCTTTGTTCGGCTCTAATCTTCGCCACAACGTTTTGAACGTCTTTCTGAACATGAAACCTGTCGGGGTCCTGTTTCCTTATCGTCTGAAATATTTTGCGTAGCTCCATGTTTTGAGTTGTCAGCTGCTCGGTCAGTTTCATTTCGCTTGGAGTAAACCTTCTCATAAACGCTTGGGCCGACAGGTCCTCATAAAGTTCATGGTTATGTTCAATTTTTCCGTCTTTTATCTCCCAGGTTTCATACGGGTGGTATCGCACATCCAGCAGGTAAAACGGGCAACCGATTTTTTTGCTTCCGGCTTTTCTAAGTGTTGCGGTAGTCTGGTGCTCACCACCACGATCACATTCAAGCCATACCCTCCCGGTTCTTCCCCCGATTGTCTTTGATCGACGGGTGACAATAATGAAACCATCCGCGTTTGCTATTTCTTGTATCCGTTTCTTTAGTTCATCTAAAGAGTTGAAAACCTGTAACATCGACAATATTAATAATAATAATAATAATAATAATAAATAATAAATAATAATAATAAAATAATAATAATAAAATAGTAATTGATACCTGCTTTTTAAGTACGGATTGTCCGGGATGGGAGGTGCCTCACCACCATATCTACCATAACCACCATATCCACCATATCCTCCAACGTCCGGATTGTTTTGATGAACGTAAGGAGTGCCCGGGGAAATAAATTGCTGATGACCACCGTCTCCTCCGTATCCACCGTATCCACCGTATCCACCATATCCACTGTCTCCTCCGTATCCACTGTCTCCTCCGTATCCACCGTCTCCTCCGTATCCACTGTGTCCTCTGTATCCAACGTCTCCTCCGTATCCACCGTTTCCTCCATATCCAATGTCTCCTCCGTATCCAACGTCTCCTCCGTATCCACCGTTTCCTCCGTATCCACCATCTCCTCCGTATCCACTGTTTCTTCCGTATCCACCGTCTCCTCCGTAAGAATATTCACACCCGTATCTATAATCTGGATACCCTTGTTGCGACGGATAACTTGATTGACCAGCATGGTATGAGTCATCTACAAGGGTTGTTTCATCAACAGGAGGATGCGTGTTCAAATCTAGAAACGGTCTGTTTTGTTTTCCTTGTATACTAGACACAACCTCCTCTTGCTCATTAGAATCGGGAACGCCAGATTCCTCCAAAATAGACGACCGTGTCATCATTAGTAAATAATAAACTAACACAACAAGTAATTAAAACATTTAAGCTAATAACTGTTACTGGAATGCTTTCGGGCACCCAATTGTCGCTAGAATACTGCCCGAAGACATAGTTGCCATCCCAGTATGATGACATTTCAAAACTTTGGGATGATAAGAACACAAATGTAAACAACAAGAGCTCGTAGAAGAAACAGAATGAAATGAATGTTGAATTCTCGGTGGACCAAGAATGCACTGTATGTTGCACTTTATATGAAATATAGACGCCTCGTATAGGCCTATATGAGGCGTCTTAGTACCCTCGTATTGGTCCCTTGTACAGGCCTAGACTCCCCGTCTAATGTGACTGATGTGACGTTGTACGAGGTTCAGAAGTTGGTCGGGAAAAGGAACCCTAGACGCCTCGTATAGGCCTATACGAGGCGTCTATTAGGGTGTGGAAATAGGCAAAAAGGTGTGTGAATATGTAGACCCATATATATATATACATATATATATATAGGGTCAGGATTTAGAGAGAACGGTAAAAAGTGTGAGAACGATTTTGGTGGTGACATGTGGCATTGATATTAAATTACACTAAAGGGTAATATTGTCAAAAAAAAACCCACTCACATGAACTTGGTGTTCAAATAAAACGCCATAAAAACACCCAATTTAGAAAAACGCCAAACACTCAAAAGCTATTTTTAAGCTATAATTTACAACAGATCAAAAAAACCATTTTTTGAACGCCATAAAACACTCAAAAGCTATTTTTTGAGCTATAATTTACAACAGCTCAAAAAAAAACATTTTTTTTAGCCAGCTCCTAGTTAAAATGCCATAACAAACAAAAAGCTATATTTTCAGGGTCCAAAGTGTAATTTATAGTGTGAACAAGTGTGAACACAAGTATTTAATTAGTTTCATCATACACCCAGCTTTGATTGGAAATAAAAGAATTCATACTAGTTAAAACGCCATAACAAAAAAAGCTATATTTTCAGGGTCCAAAGTGTAACTTATAGTGTGAACAAGTGTAAACAAGTGTGAACACAAGTATTTAATTAGTATTTAATTAAAACGCCATAACAAAAAACCCATTTTTTGAGCCATCCGCCTAAATTAATATTTTTTGAGCTACAAAAAAATCATAATTTGTACTGTAAAAACACCGTAAAACACGCAGTTTAGAAAAACGCCATGAAAAACTCAGTTGAAAACGCCATAAAACACTCAGTTCAGAAAAACGCCATGAAAATACCTAGTTAAAACGCCATAAAAACACCTAGTTCAGAAAAACGTCATGAAAATACCTAAGTCTAAAACGCCATAAAACACCCAGTTCAGAAAAACGCCATAAAACCCAGTTAATTTTTTTTCGAAAAGTATATCAATAGTATACTCATTGGAAAGATAAAAAAGCGCTGAGTTTTTTGGTGTAATTTTTTTCGAAAAATAATCACGTATAAAAAAGTTATTGTCGTTTAAATATGATGGGGGAAAATGGCATGTGATTAGCATGTGCACCTTTGATTGGATCTTCCTCTTTTACCCCTCCTGGTAGTTCCAAGACACCTATTATTTACAAAAATGCCACTGTATCAATCTCAGCCACAAACCACTAAGATCTTGCGGCTGAGAATCGTTCTCACCGTTCTCACACTTTGAGGCGTTCTCTCCTGATCCTGTATATGTATATTATCAATTAGTAACAAATTTGTTGGGCATTAGGCAAGTCATGTAATAATCAAAACCCAAACATGGTTGCAAGAAAGGTTGTGAAGCCATATGTTAAGTACCGTCACACCCATTACACATTTTCTTCTACAAACCTCTCAAACGAGTTTAAAGCCGTCGCCATCGAGAACCAACTCGTCTCTAGAATCAGTTATAAATGATGCAACCCATAAAACAACTTAAATACCCAAACAAAGTACAACCTCCATATGCTATGTACAACACCCACAATCTTAAAACATGATGTGCACAAAATACAACATATAAATTATATCAAATACGGCGTAAAATCAACCTTTTTTGAGTACTAATGTTGGTAAAA
The DNA here is from genome assembly GCA_030545235.1 of Helianthus tuberosus. Lineage (NCBI taxonomy): Eukaryota > Viridiplantae > Streptophyta > Magnoliopsida > Asterales > Asteraceae > Helianthus > Helianthus tuberosus. Next base: position 47,230 of record JARYGA010017522.1, read on the forward strand.
GCTTGTTTCTTTGTTCCTTTTTAATTTACAGGGTCAAAATAGCTTAAACGCACAAAAGAAGAAAATAAACAGCAAAAACCAACATAAGTACAATGAAGGAGGATTGACACAACTCGCCAAGCCCCCATCCACATAACAAACCAACAATATAACAAGAATCAGAAGCTTTGGCACAGGGCCAGGCCCACCAGGCATGGGTTGTGCCCAGTTAAGATTCTCTGTAGAAGAAAAACACAACAACAAAAGACAAATCAGAAGATCAACACGGGGCCGTGCCAAGGCAACACGGGGTGTGGTCAACTCTAAGATTCGCAGAATCTGAGATATTACAGCAAGTACATTGGCCACGGGTGGTGCCGTTGATGCACGGGGCCGTGTTAGTACGAGGTCTGACACTATAGTTAATGAAGAAAAGAGAGATTGAAGGCCACGGGGCCGTGCCAGGCGGGCACGGACCGTGTTGAATGTCTGATTTCAGCTATAAATAGGGATGCTTGGTTTCATTCCAATCCATCCCCTGACAAACCACTTCTCTCACACTTGCCACCACTACATTACCAACACCCACCACCATCATCCATCTTCCATCATTTAGAGTGTGTAGTAGTCTTAGGATCCAAGATCGATCATAAGAGTTCTTGTCAAACAAAGGCCATGCTTGGTGAAACTCTTACATCACTTGGTGAAGACAAATCTTTTATGTATTACTTTTTGATTTCCAATCTTTGGCTCCTTTATATTTGGGTATGTATTAATGACTTTAATAACTATATTTTTATATTGAAGGCAAATTTATCTAACCATTCTTCATATGTTGTTGATTCACATATTCGTGTCTTTACGGTCTATATAAAGCACGTTAACTACTTGGAAGGTGGTTAGAAGGGTGGTTGGGTAATTCTATGTCTCGTTCAGTGTATAGAACCTACGAGAACCTAGTTCAAGCTTATTAATACTTCACGGATGGGCGGTACTGCCCGCCCCAAAAGAAAGTAAGAAACCACTTGAATCACTTATCTTTAAACTATTATTAAAACTTTAATCCAACCCTGCGAGGATTGTATCCATGCTGACTCAGATCAAAGGGTTGAGGGTAACGCTGCATGGAAGGGGGCCTACTAGTTTTCGCATTAATAACTTACTTAATTATCTTTCAATAATCCGACCTTGCGGGACGGTAACCCTGCTGAATTAGACCAATAGGTTGAGGGTAACACTGCCTGGAAGGGGCCTACAACTATAACTTAAAGATAATCTCTTAAAATGCACAAAGTGCGGAAATAATTTAAAGGATACATAAAAGAGGAGTTGGAACCAAGTGATTCCTTCTTGTCTATATGTTTTCCTTATATTTTATTTTTGCTTTTTAGTTTATCTTTTTATAACTTTCAAAACCTTTTTATCAAAATTTGGTTAGATTAAACGTTAATGATAAGCCGGTATTAAAAGCTCTTGTGTCCTTGGATGACCTTGGTATCTTGCCATCACTATCTACGCCCGTGATGGTTGCACTTGCCCTAACGTGTGTGTGGAGTGATAGTATTATATTGTGTTTTACAAATTTAAAACTTAAATTTGCGAGTAAAAAGAGTTAAAATATATCTAAAAAATATATACACACCGCACCACGTCAAGTTTTTGGCGTCGTTGCCGGGGACACAATGATTTTTGAGAAAGCTTAAAATTAGCGACCTAATCAAATTGTTAACATTTTCAAAACTGCGCACCCGTTTTCAAAACTTTTTCTTTTTACAGTAGGTTTAACACGGGGCCGTGTTACTGGACACGCCCCCATGCTGCAAATTTTCTTAAAAACTTTTTCAAAAGCCCTGATACAGACCTGCCCACGGGGCTGTGCCAGCTCAGCACGGGGTCGTGGTCAACAATCTGTTAAATATTTAATCTTTTATTTTCTGATCCTGAGGCTCGTTATTCTTCTGGGTATCTTCCAATACAGTGGATTACTACTCAGAAGACTACACCTACTACATTGAGGATGATTATGAGAACCTTATTGTACCATTTGCTATGAATCCCATTCGGTACAACATTATTACCTTTTCAAACCATCAACCTCATACAACACATATGAAGAACCGAGGTTTGAGCTCCCAAAGTCAAACTTTGACTGGGATGCCAATCCGTTTGAAACCTACGACACACCGCCAACAATTAATCCCAAAGCCGAAAGCCTAATACAAAGAGGTAATGATCAAAGAGGTAAAAATAGAAGAGCAACAAAATGAAAAACTCACGCATGAACCAAACCAAGAAGAAGATAAGCATGAAAAGTAAGAGACCATTTGTACTAAAGCTTGAAGATCTACAAAGAGTTCTTGAAAGATTTGAAGATCTACAGATAAATCTTGAAGTTTTGAAGATTCGAAGAGAGAAAGAGAAGAAACTCGAAGGAAAAGTGTCACAACCTGACATTTGCGGAAGCATATGATGTGTGACTTGTTCAATACCATTGCATTCAATTATAACAAACAACTATATGATTAAAAACATGATGTTCATCCATTCATAAGTTCAAAATGTTACAAACACGTGTCATTAAGTTTCGACCAACAAATCCTCAAGTTATTTTACAAATCAAAAGTGGATGACATCAAAACTTGAAATTTATGTCTTGTAACAACACCTGCGCCCAAGATCCATCTTGTTTCCTGAAATACATGTAATTTCAAAAACATCAACAAAATTTGAGCGAGTTCATGTGTTTTTGTATGAGTTCGAATAATCTTGTAAACATTTGTAATCACTGTAAGTATGCCTTTGTAATCCGGTATGAAAGCGTCTATGAACATATCAATTAATGTGTAACTAATACATTAATATGTGTGACGTGATGCAGGAAGGCTCAATCCTTGAAGATTTTGTACCGGGCTTCTGGGTGGAAGACATAGTCACCTCATGGGCCAAATCCCGGTCTCCATGGGTGGGGCTCGCAACACCCAAATAGATCTATCACTCATGTCCCTCGGTCCTACTGCGAGGATTAATGGTCTTAAGCGTTGAACCCACCACTCACATGATCTAACAGTTCATTCCTTAGCTAACCATACCATATATAAACGTTCGTAAACAATTTGTAACATGTACTTCACCCCCGAAGTTATAAAACTGAAAACAGTTAAAAGAAAAGGGGGACATGAACTCACAGATGTGCGTCATGCCTCCTGTATATCCAAAGTATGTATCCTTACGCCGTACTACAACCTACACACGTGTTATGGTTTATTAGACGGCTGGGTCGTGCCATGCTTCTTGTTTGTTATGACTTAGTATCTTTGTGTTACATCTTCGATGTACTTATATTATTCCATAGTGTATAATTATTTGTTAAAATAATAATATTTTAACTTAAATTATGTTTATTAATTGTTGGAATATTAGTTAGAATAATATATTTTAACTTGACACATTACGTGCTTATACATGTATGACTTTTCCCAAGGGTGGGTGTATTCATACTCGTATTCTTAAACTTGTATATTTTGGCCAAGTATCGGTGGCGTATTCTGGTGTATTTATATGTACGAGAATACGTACTTTTATTGTGTTTATTAAGTATTCTTATACTTAATTTTTGTATTAAACTTTCCAGAATAATATTTCTAATAAAAATTCACCAATATATATTCTTAAGAATATATATTTTAAGAAAACTTACATAGAAGAATTATCTATAATTTTTTCCCTTGTAAAAAATAATTGTATTTTCATTTAAACCTCAAAAATAATATATTTTCAAGTTTATCTTAGAAAATATTTATAAATCCATTTTGCACTAAAAAATAATATATTCTAAATTTGTTTGAGAAAATATATATTTCCTTCCAAAAATAATATATCTTCTAACAGTTCAAGAAAACATATATTTTTTTCTTTACTCAAAAATAATATATTTTCTTCTTGTAAAAAATATGATATATTTTGTAGCACTTGCAAAAATCATATTTTTGTCATCTTGGTTTCCAAAATACCGTTTATCAAAATATACTTATAAAATTAAATTCTGGAATATTTTGTAGCTTATATTCCTTGTTCGGTTTTCCCAATATTTTGGGTATAACTTATATATTTATTTCCTTGGAATTTTGGTAATATTCGGTGTTATAATTTCTTGGTATTTTGGTAAGTTATATTATTTCAAGTCCTAAAATAATATAACTAATACACATAATATACAAGTAATCACACACATTGTGACATCTAAGTATATATTTTCCTAAATACATATTTAGTCACTTTTATTTATCAAAAACCAACTTCCAATATTTTGTAATTTATGTAACAAAAATTATGGCAATCTTTATATGAAGAGTTATGGTTAAAATATACTTGTAAACACTTGTTTAAAAATATTTTTCTAAGTGTTTAAATTCTAGAAAAATTTTGCGATAGTTTCCCCCTAAAAATGGAGGTTTCCATGCTTCCAAAGCATATCATTTTCTTTTATAAATCATCACAATTCATCAACAAAGCAAACAATACTTACCAGAGCCAAAATCATGCCATAAACACTACTTCATGAACTTGAAAATTTATAAAAATTTATAGTAACTTAGTATGTTGTTAAGTAAGCTTAGTTACCCTTTAAAGTGTGGTTATTTAGTTATAAATCACATTCTTGCAAATTTTAGACTTTCACAACTTGTAAAATGATTTTTTCTAAAAATCATTCTTTTGAATTTTCCTTGTTAACAACATATTTCTACACTTGATTTAACACAAAAATGTGATTAGTTTCTTTAAAACTCATGTTTTTGTAAACCTTGTAATTTAACTTAGTTTCTTGAGAAAATCCTCTTTGAAATCATTCTTCTACAAGACTTACATCATGTTTTAAGCATCATCATTCAAGAAAGCATCTTCATATTTCAAGTCCGTGTTTACATAAAGAATGTTCATCTTGGTTTTTCACAATATCATCCTCTCATCTTGCTAGATCATGTGTTTAATCATAATCTAACAAGTTTCATATGATGTTTAACATCATCAACACAAACAATCAACAACCAAGAAGCATACAAACACTTAAACAACATAGTTCATGATGATTTAGAGCTTTATGTTAGTGATTATGTTCTTGATTCCTTATGTTCTTCATGATTAGTCTTTTACATAACCTTTTAACCATCATAATAAGAAGTAAAATGAGATTACAAGAGTCTTACTACTAGCACAAGGCTAGGTAAGAGATCTAAGTTTAACAAGATGATGAACAAGGTGGATAAAAGCTCTAGAGAGTGGTCCTTCAAGTTCCAATGCTACCAAGCTTCCTAACTTTGCTTCTTACACCTTAGGATATGCTTAGAATGGATGGAAGGTGATTGAAAATGGGTGTGTAGTGTGGGTGTCTTGTGGCTGTGAGCAAGGGAAAGGAGAGGAGAAAGAGTGGTGAAGTTTGTGAAAATGAAAGTTTATGAGGATCTAGTGGTTTTTATTTACAACTCTTCCAACATGCCCTTAACTAATGTATATTATGTTCCAAAAGATCAAACATAATCTAATAAAATATGGTAATAAAATCATGGGTGGGACCCATGTTCCTAACCGTAATTGGGGGGGGGGGGGGTATGGTTAGGATGTAAAAATTAGTTAGGTTGTAATGGGAAATGGTTAGTGTTTTATGTATTATATATTTGTAAGATGTGTTATGATGTTCGATGACCCTAACTAGCTTCGTAATGCTAAAACAATGCTTCTAGTGAAAATTTGGTGTTTCGAGTAGTGTCCGGTTGTTCGGTTGGTTACCGGTTCGTTAAAGTGCTAAATAGCGCAGTTTAGTGTGCTTTATGTTCCTTTTTATGACAGTTTTGATTCACGACACTTAGGAGGGTATTCTGGACCATTAAACCATAATTCTGCATTATATTTTAGAGTTAAAATGCTGAAAATTGCTGTTTTGTGTTGTTTTCTTCAGAATTTTGCAGTTTTGGTGTGTTTCGGGCACTTTCCGACACTTAAATTAACACTAGGAAGGCAGTTTTGTAATCCCTACTTTCCTAAACACTATTCTAGTGTAACTCTTGGTTTCGGTCTCATTCTGTGTCTTAACATCATGTTTGCCTGAGTACTTAACTCCCGTCAGTACTTCTAATTTATCTGTTAGCTGTGCTAACTTTGTTTTGTGCATCATTTAAATCATAAGGTGTTGCATGCAATAATGATATGAAATCATGCAATATGTGTTGGTGCACTAAATGTCTGTTGATTACGTCATAATCAAGTCTTGTGTCTAGGATTGTTTGAATGATCACACAATAGGGTTTAAGTTAGGGTTTTTATGTTTTAAACAAGAGATTTCGCTTGAGAGGGTATGTGTATGCTTGAAGCGAAATCAACACAAGAGATTTCGCTTGAACAGTCTCAAGCGAAATCATATACTCTATATATAGGTGGTTAGGTCATTTGAAGCGAAAAAGGAATGGTCATTATATGTGAGTCGAGGTGCTGCTGAATTTTTGTCAGAAAATCATTGTAAAGACTCAGAAGGCATTAATAGAAGAAAAATTAAGAAGAACAAAGCTGTTATGACTTTGTATACATTGATTCCGCCTTTGTATTCAAAGATGAACGCCTTAACTGACTTTTAGAGGTCGTACAACGATCCAACAAGTGGTATCAGAGCTCAGGACGAGGAGTTCATACCATAGCAGCGGATTCTCTTCTTTCTACTCATTTCTTTTTACATTTTTCAGATCTGAACAAGTTCCAACGGTCGAAATGGTCTAATTTTCGAGTATATTGTGTAAAACAGTGTTTTAACAAAGCCTACAAAGTTTTGGACTAAAATTCAGATTAAAACATGATAAAAATGACCTAAAACAGGGTTTCGCTTGAAGTTGTTCGTAGGTTATAGTAGATTTCGCTTCAAAAATCAGACAATTTGGATTGATTTTGGACTATTTCGCTTGAACTCCTGAAGCGAAATAGTGTTGTGATCTTGGATTTCGCTTGAGTTCATCTGAAGCGAAATAGAGCTGCTGGTTTTCGCTTGAAGGTTGAGTTTCAGTTGAAGCGAAATAGATCTGTTGGGTTTTCGCTTGAAGGTTCTAATCAGTTGAAGCGAAATAGTGGATTTCGCTTGAATCAGATTGGTTCTTGGATTTCGCTTGAAGTTGAAGCGAAATTGATCAACAGAATTTCGCTTGAAGTTGAAGCGAAATTGGTCTATCAGATTTCGCTTGAACAGTATTATAGTGCTGATTTCGCTTGAAGTCATTTCATTTCAAAGAATTTCGTTTGAACTTGCTGATTTTTCAAAACTTAAAAATTTTCTAAGTGTTTGACTGATTTTTCAGGTACGTTTACAATGGATGATATGTTCATGAACCCGTTTAGCGATATGTATGCATTCACAGGTAGTTCAGGAAACAACGATACTTCTTCAAGCAATGCAAACAAAAGTCCACCAAAAGAAAGAAAGAAGGAAGCTTGGGAGTCCGAAAGCGCATTTGGAACATTTAACAAACCTCCTAAGCTGATGGCTATAGAAGATTATAGCAGATGGGCAACAAAGTTCGAAGATTGGTTGATGGCATTTGCTTTTCCTTGCTGGAAAAGTATGAAGAGTGGTTATGCTCAAGGAAAGAAGAATGGTGAAGCATTAAGATCAGTTGAAGAGATTGACAGTTTTGTGGCTGAGCAAAAATGTGTGGCATTATTGTTTCAGTCGGTGCGTGAAGACATCATTTCACTGATAGATTACTCCAATGCTAAAGACTTATGGGAAAAACTCGAAAAGAAGTGTCTTGAAAGCAAAGAGATTGTAAAAAAATAAAAAGAAACTTCTTAGGAAAGAATTTGATATGTTTGGTTGTCTTAAAAATGAATCGGTGTGTAAAATGATTGAAAGGTTCGGTCATCTGAAGTTGGAATTAGCAAGACATGATATCAGATATTCTGATGATGAGCAAGTAGACAAGTTGTTCGATTCGTTGCCAGATGAGATGGAGTGGAGATATTATGCTCTCATGCTTAAGAACACTATTCCTTCTGAATTGTTGAAACCAGATTTGGTGATTGAAAAACTTGAAAGTCATGAACTGGAATTGAAGAAGACGTACAAAGTTAATAATTCATCTTATCAACAGAATCTGGATCTATACTATCCAAAAAGCATGATGCCAAAGGCAACTTCACCAAAAACTGCTTTTTCTGCTGAAAATGTGTCGACAGCTGGTAAAGAAAGTCAAAGTGATCAAAGCAGTGGAAGTCACAGTGGTTTTCACAGTGGATCTTCATCTTCTGGAAATGCTGATGCAAAGAATCGTTTTCAATGCAACATCGCAATAGACTTAAAGAATGCTCAGAACTTTGATGAGGAATCGGCCAAGCAGCAGATGATCTTTCTAGCATCAGTGTTGGAATCGTATGAAGGATTGGTAGCTGGGAAGATTGGCAATACAAATCTAACGAAAGAAGATTACGATCAGATTGATCCGGAGGAAATGGAACTGATCGATATTCGTTGGGCTATGGCAAGTGCTGTTCGTCGTGCACAAAGATTCATGGAAATTACTGGCAGAAAAACAATTGGTGGTGCTTCTACTAAACTGGGGTTCGATAAATCCAAAGTGACATGCTTCAAGTGTAAGCAGAAGGGTCATTTCAAACGAGAATGCCGAAACGCTTATGCTGATGAGTCGGAGAACCCTTTCAGAGATGATTACTACAAGAAAGCGATTTATCACCAGAATAAATCCGAGCCGCCTAGATTGAAGCAGGTTGAAGACAACAGAGACAAATCAAGGGCTCTTGCTGTGATTTATGATGATGAGGGGTATGATTGGAGTAAGGAAGTTCTACCGGAAGAAGATGCGGTGGGTTACGCATTCATGGCAAGCAATGATGAACCCATTAAGTGGAAAGATGATCGTACTGAGGAACAGAAGTATCAATACCAGAAGATGATTGCTGAAAACAAGATTATCAGACTTTCTGGTGTCTTTCTGGAAGCTAGAAGAGCAAACAGATGGGATCCAGATAGAGAGTGCTATCTTGATAGATATGGCAACATTGCGATTGATGACAAAACGTTAGATATCGAAGCCATCATCAAGGAGTACAAAGAAGATGATGAGTATTGGCAACACAAATGGTGGGGAACTCCAACTTCGAAAATGATTGAAGAAGAAAAAGAGAAAGAGAGAAAGGAGAAAGAGGAGAAAGAGAAGAAAGAAAAGCAGGTTGATACAGGCTTAATTGATACTACGCAAGAGTTGACAGCTGAGAACTTAGGAATGATGGCTGACAAAGTGCTAGCTGCAAAAGCACTTGAGGTAGATCCTAATTCTGTTACTGAGTCAAAGGGATCGGTCAGTCAAAGTGTGTCAACAAATGCGTCAGGTAACAAGATTGATGGGAATGTTGACTGCAAAAATTGCACCAAACAATGCAATTTTTGTAGCACTGTCACGTATCTTAACAATGAGAAAATTCAGAATCTGACAACAAAGGTTAGAAATGTTGAAGATCAGATTCTTAATCGTGACAAAACTGTAAAAGCTTCAACTGAACGGATCAAAGAATTAACGGCTCAAATTGAAAATGATAAAACTGAACGTGAGAAAATAAAATCTGAAAATGAAAAGTTAATTCTTGAAAACCGTCAGATTTCTGAAAAGTTTGAGAAATTGAAAAACATTGTCAAAGATAGTGATGATCGTAATGGCAAAACATTTAAAGAAAATGAACATCTAAGAGCTGTTTTGAGATTAAAAGAAGAATCGATTAATGAACAACTGGATCAAATTGCTAAACTGAAACTTAAAGTTCAAGAAGCTGAAATTGAGAATGAACGAATCCAGTTGAAGCTTAACAGCTATAAATCCGCAAGCTTTGTTTTGCAGCATATTGTTCCTAAACCTATAGGGAAAAACAAAGATGGCGAGGATGTTTTTTCTGATGGAACGGGTGTAGGTTTTCACAAAGTTCCACCGCCAATTTTAGACAACTACACGAAAAAGCAGTCTAGTTTGGTGGAAATTGAGGAAGAAAGCGAAGTTAAACTTCCTGAAAACATTGATGTCACGTTCACATCTTCCAATGACGAGGGTGTCCAAAGTGATGTGGTGAAAAGTGTGGCAGACAAAGTGCTTAAACCGGATTGTGACACTTCTGAGGAGGATGGGTGTTTCTTGGATAAATACATTCCGAAACAAAAGTCCAAAAACAACTTAAGTGATGAACCGGGTCTTGTTATGTACAAGATGGCTGGATCTGATAAGTTGTATTCGGATACTGAGTTTCCAATTGAGAATGTTAATGTGAAAAAGGTGACAAATGTTTTCAAGATGGTTGAAGTTGAGTTGTCTGAAGTGAACGGTTTGAAACAAACAAAAAGGCAAATGAATTTTGAGAAAGATAAAGCTTACTACAAAAAGCCTATTGTTCCACCAAGGTTTTATAATAACAATCAAAACAACTGGTTGGGTGGTTATCAGGGTGGTAAGAGTTATCAGCAAAGAAGGTTTCAAAACAAAAGGTTTATTGAAAAGAAGGTGTTTGTGAACAGTTCAAGTTCACTTTCGGATGAGGAAAATGAAATTTTTTCAAAATCAAATGAAGAGTTCTTTGAGAAAAGAGCTTCACATTATCAGTCTGAAGGCACAAGTCGAGTTGTTGATACTCGTACATGTTTTAGATGTAACAAAGTTGGTCACATTGCAATAAATTGCATCAACTTCAAGTCTAAGACTGAAAATGTGAAGTTTCAACAGAAGAAAGTTGATGTGAAGGGTAAAGCATCAATTGTTGTTGAGAAAAAGAATGTGAAAAATGATAACATCAGAATGAAAAATGAACCTGTAAAGAAAGTGGTAACTAAAAATGACAAATTTTATAAGCGGGTTGCATTATCTCAACAAGTTTGGAAACCAAAAACTGAAATGAAAATTTCAACTTCTGAAGTGAAAAAGGCTGATGAATCAATTTCGGTTGATTATGATGCAAATTTTCCATCTTTGAAGGCTGAAAATTTCAAAATTCAAGTTGCTAGAGTCAAGGTTACACCTAAGGCTGATGAAGCCTGGGTGGACACCATGTTCGAATAGGCAGTTTGAATTGCCGGAGCTTCCTGGATCGCGAAGCATGAATCGGCATCTTTCTTGAAGTTGTTTAAGTCGTAGTTTGTTTTGTGCAGGATCTTCCACAACTGGTATCCAGATGGATTATGGATAGTGGTGCATCTCGACATATGACAGGAAAAACTGCATTGCTGTATGATGTAAGGAACATTAATGGTGGTTATGTGGGATTTGCTGGTCATGAAGGTGGTCGAATTGTAGGTGAAGGAACGTTATCCAATGGGATTGTAACGTTTGAGAGAGTTAACTACATCACTGAGCTGGAGAACAATCTGCTTAGTATTTCGCAGATTTGTGACAATCAGTATACTACTCACTTCACTGATAAAGAATGTTTGATCTTGAAACCTGGTTTTGTTGTTCCTGAAGAATGGATTATCATGAGGGCACCTAGAGTGAATGATTTATATGTGTTAGATATGTCTGTAGCAACTACAACTACTGGTCAAGCACATTGTTTCGTGTCTAGAGCAACTGAGAAAGAATCAAGATTGTGGCACCGAAAGATGGGGCATATACATCTTAGAAAAATGAATCACTTAGTGCACAATGATTTGGTATTGGGAGTTAATATCAAAGGTTTTCATCTGGAAGGGGAGTGCATTAGCTGTATCAAAGGCAAGCAGAAGAAAAAGTCACACCCTACAAAGCAAGTCAATTCAGTTTCGAGACCGCTAGAAAGAATTCACATGGATTTGTTTGGTCCGGTGAATGTCAAAAGTATTACAGGAGATTACTATTGTTTGGTCGTTACTGATGATTATTCCAGATTTTCGTGGGTTTCTTTCTTGAAGACGAAAGATGAAACATTTGACAGTTTGATGGGGCTGTTCAGGAAAATTGAGAATTTGTACCAAAGGCGTATTAAGAGAATTCGAAGTGATAATGGTACTGAATTCAAAAACAGCAAGATGGAAGAATTTTGTGATGAAAGAGGTATTTTGCATGAGTTTAGTGCTCCGTACACTCCACAGCAGAATGGAGTCGCAGAACGCAAAAACCGGACACTAATCGAGACGGCTAGAACTATGCTCGCAGATTCAAAGTTACCGATAAATTTTTGGCTGAAGCTGTTTCTGCCGCATGCTATACGCTTAATAGGGTTCTCACTGTTAAGAAGTTCAACAAAACATGCTTTGAGCTTATCAATAATCGCAAACCGAATTTGAAGTATCTAGAACCGTTCGGGTCACCTTGTACGGTTATAGAACCTTTTGGAAAGTTTGGTCCGAAGTGCATTGAGGGAATATTTGTTGGTTATTCAAATCCATTGCGACGTGTCTTCGTTTCAACTGAAAAGCGGATTATTGAAGCTGCAAATGTTGAATGTCAAGGTTATACTATGCCGCCGCAGAATCCTGGTGATTCATGGCGTTATCATTATGACAAACTTTGGGATTCGTTTGACATGAGAGAAGAATCAGAGGATGAAGAAGATTTCTTTGATGAGTTGGATATTTTGCGTGAATATGAGTCGCAGTTAAGGTTCCCAGCTGAGTATTCGAGAAGACCTCAGGAAACTTCAAATGATGATGAAGCAGGTCCAAGTAATGCTGGTGAACATGATGATGTCCAACAGAATGAAGTTGCTCAAGATAATCAGTCGGCTCAGAATGATAATCTAGAAGCTGAAAACATGCCAGTATTTGATCATGGTGATTCAGATTCAAATTCTGAGGGGGAGCAAATTCAGTTTTCAAGTCAAACAAACCAAGTTGGTGAACAAGATGCAGAGCAGAATGTTACTAATCTGGAGGGAAATGTAGATGTTCCAAGTGAAGTGATGCCGCGAACTTTTTCATATCATCCAGAGGAGTTGATTATAGGAGAATTGCAAGCTGGAGTTCGCACTCGAAATCAGATTGATAAAGGGCTTACATGCTTATATACAAAAGTTTCTCCTTTGCAAACTGAATTCTCATTAAGTTGTTTTATCTCGCAGGTTGAGCCAAGAACTTACAAAGAGGCGCTTACCGAAGACTCTTGGGTCAATGCTATGCAGGAGGAACTTAGTCAATTCGAGAAATTGGGAGTGTGGAAGTTAGTTGATTTGCCGGATGGTCATAGGAAAATTAACACTAAGTGGGTGTTTAAGTGTAAGAGGGACGATAGAGGAGTTGTCGTAAGGAACAAAGCTCGACTCGTTGTTCAGGGATTTAGTCAACAGGAGGGAATTGATTTTACTGAAGTCTATGCTCCTGTAGCACGACTAGAGGCAATCAGAATTTTCCTAGCATTTGCGTCTTGGAAGAACTTTAAAGTTTATCAGTTGGATGTTAAATCAGCGTTTCTTTACGGGAAGGTTAAAGAGGAGGTTTATGTCGGTCAGCCGCCGGGCTTCACCGATCCAATCCACAAAAACAAGGTCTACTTATTGGACAAAGCGCTGTATGGTTTACACCAGGCCCCGAGAGCTTGGTACGAGACTTTGTCTCAACACCTACTAGCCAACAAGTTCATTCGTGGAAAAGTGCCACTCTCTTCACTAAAGTCGTTGATGGTCATTTTCTGATAGTTCAGATTTATGTGGACGATATAATCTTTGGGTCGACAAATGAAAATCTATGCAAAGATTTTGAATCAGTAATGAAGCAGAAGTTTGAAATGTCATCAATGGGGGAGATGAAATTCTTTCTGGGATTACAAGTTGAACAACTTCCTGAGGGAATTTTCATTCATCAGTCAAAGTATGTTCATGATATTCTAGAGAAATTTGGGATGTCAAGTTCTACTCCAGCTGCTACCCCACTTGCAACAAATCATGGGATTCACCCAGATCTCACCGGAGACAGGGCTGATGAAACGTTTTACCGATCCATGATAGGTTCTCTAATGTACCTAACTGCTTCACGTCCTGATATAATGTACCCAACGTGCCTCGCAGCAAGATTTCAGTCTAACCCAAGAGCATCGCATATGATCATTGTGAAGAGGATATTGCGCTATCTGAAAGGAACTCCTTCATTGGGGTTGTGGTATCCTAGAAAAGGCAATTTTACGCTCGAAGGATATTCCGATTCGGATTTCGGATGCTGCAAAGTCAATTCAAAATCAACAACTGCAGGATGCCAGTTCTTTGGTCCTAGATTGGTTACCTGGCAGTGTAAGAAACAAACGTCTGTGGCGTTATCTACTTGTGAAGCGGAGTACATTTCTGCTAGCAGTTGCTGCTCTCAGATCTTGTGGATACAGCAACAGATGCGCGACTACGGTTTGCAGTTTCTTAACACACCTCTTTTTGTTGATAATGAGGCCGCAATAAATATAACTAAAAATCCAGTACATCACGCTAAAACTAAACACATAGAAATTCGTCATCACTTTATTCGCGATTGCTTTGAGAAAAAGTTGATACGAATTGAGAAAATCCACACTGACGAACAGAAAGTTGATTTACATACCAAAGCTTTTGATAAAAATCGGTTTAAATATTTGTTAAAACTGAATGGTATGAAGCTTCTGTCGGTGTCGGATGGCATAATTGGCGTTGATGAAAGTACTGTTGCGGATGATGACGAGAAACAATCTGCAATGGTTTGTCGAATTTTTACTTGTTTTGGTATTTAGGGGGAGTAGATGTTTGTACATAGTTTATTTTTTCAGAAAATACAAAAACAGTAAAAAATGCAAAAATACAAAAACATGATAAAATCTGAAAAAGAGCTTGTGTATATAGGGAAAATGATAGTACATCAGCTAGACGATTACAGTATGCTAAAGATTTGAAAAGTATAAAAGAGTTAAACAATCTTACTGATGATGTGTCGATAGGTTTTCACACATTTAGTAGATTTATTCGGGATATAAACCTAAAATTCAAACTTGTGAATTCGTGGGGAACACTACTTGGATATATAGGTAACCCCTGAAATCTCGTTTGAAAGGTCTCGTAATCTGATATACTAGGTTTTTATACTCTATGATGTCTGAGGTATTATTCTGGGACTTCTGCTGAACGGTGGTTCTGACCTAGTCCCTGGCTAATACTTGCTGCAATGCTTGAAACACAGCATTAAACCCTCAGCATGCTGAAACAATAAAATTGATAAATGCTGCTGTTGTAAGCAAAAAGATCCTCTAAAGGGGACACACCGAAAAGTCGAAGCTGATATCTCTCTGCGTATACGGAAGTATCGATCTGAGATCCCTCGGCCCTCGCATACCTAAATTATATACAGATATCATTGTAGTATTCTCACCTGTAAGACTGATTATTGAGATTCTGGATACAGGAGTATATTCAAGAGGTGGGACACATGAATGATCTAAGTTCTTAATTCATCTAAATCGTATCCTGAGTAAGTTGAAATTTGTGTGAGAATTTAAGATGGATCAGTATATCGACAATCGAGGTAAATTGTTTAAGTCTGATTATGAAATGTAGCTTAACGGTACTTGTAATTTGTCTGAAAAGCTGATATGATTCCCTGACACGCTTACCAAAAATATGTTTGTAAATAGTTTACTTTGTTTACTTTCTGCAATTTAAGTTTTCTGTATTTCATTTCTTAGTTTAGAATACTTTGATAAAATCCAAAAAGATTTTTATTTCTGCTTTATTTTCCGACAAACCAAAGTGGAGAGTTGATTGTTGGATTCTCAGTTGTTTGAAGCAGATGCAGGAGATTCTGGACTGAAGAATGAGGAGAGCTTATTTTGAAGAAGTTTGAATTGTTTGAAAAGTCAAAAACAAGTTCATTAACTTGATACTTGTTATTTTCAGAAAATGTTTGAAATTGTTGTTTTCAAAATCAGTTTGTTTCGTCAAATAATCAACCAAGGTCATTAATTTGGACTTGGTAGATTAATTGAGTAATCAGGGTCATTAACTTGAACCTGAATACTTGAGTGGGTTGTTAAAGCTGATTGAGTTTGTGTTTTATTGTTGAAAAGATAGAATTGTAATGATTGTTGGTTGAGTAACAGGATTGGACTTTATTATTCCCAATGGAAGCTAAATGATAAAGCTTGAACCAGATTTCTCAGATTCTAGCATATTGAAAGGGGGAGTCTGTGAAAGGGGGAGTCTGGATCAACAGCCAAAGGGAAGATTGAAGTTTAAAAGTTTAAAGATTAAAGATAAAGATTGATGAGAGTTTTTACAATGTTTGAAGATTGTTAAAGACAAAGACTTGAAGCCAAAGACTTCATCAACATCCAAGGGGGAGTCTGTTGGTGCACTAAATGTCTGTTGATTACGTCATAATCAAGTCTTGTGTCTAGGATTGTTTGAATGATCACACAATAGGGTTTAAGTTAGGGTTTTTATGTTTTAAACAAGAGATTTCGCTTGAGAGGGTATGTGTATGCTTGAAGCGAAATCAACACAAGAGATTTCGCTTGAACAGTCTCAAGCGAAATCATATACTCTATATATAGGTGGTTAGGTCATTTGAAGCGAAAAAGGAATGGTCATTATATGTGAGTCGAGGTGCTGCTGAATTTTTGTCAGAAAATCATTGTAAAGACTCAGAAGGCATTAATAGAAGAAAAATTAAGAAGAACAAAGCTGTTATGACTTTGTATACATTGATTCCGCCTTTGTATTCAAAGATGAACGCCTTAACTGACTTTTAGAGGTCGTACAACGATCCAACAATATGTGATGCACTTGTATGTATATGACAATAATCAGAAAGTATTCATGTCATTAATTTAATTCAGCACAGTCATTAAAGCACTGACTACTGTTTAACATTGTACAGAATATGTGGAAAATGGCCAGTTGTCACATTCTCACCCCGTTGAAAGAATTTCGTCCCGAAATTCAAGTTGTGTTATCGATTGCAGGGGAGTTGTGAAGCAAATACGGATATTTTGATTTGATTTAGTCTACACGCTCCCAAGTAAACTCTGGGTCATGACATGTTCCAACGAAACTATGGTAAGTTTAATATGATGTCTTCGAATCCGGTGGACTTTCCAGTCCGTAATCTTGACAGGTTATTCAGTAAATTAAAGTTTGTCGTTTGGCGTGAATCCCGCCTGTGGAAATAACTATTGTTTCCTATGAGGGGCTCTTCTTGCGATTAGACACGTGGAACGTGTCATGAACCCTACTAAGCTCTTATTAAAACTTTAATTTGTGTGCAACGGTTTCGATCCTTTCTAAGATCTCGAAGGGTCCTATGTACCGTGGGTCCGACTTTCCACGCTTACCAAATCGTATCACGCCTTTCTAGGGCGTGACTTTTAGTAAAACCATGTTTCCAACTCTCAAATTCCAACGGTTCTTGCCGCTTGTCGGCGTAACTCTTCTGTCTATCATGTGCTGGCTTGATACGATCACGTATCTGAACTATCATGTCCGTAGTTTTCCTGAATCAATCTCGGGGCTAATAAACCGTTCATCTTCGGTCTCCGCCTAACATAAGGGAAACTGACACTTACGTCCATATGAGGCTTCAAATGGGATGTCCTGAATGTTGGTGTGATAGTTATTATTGTAGGAAAACTCCACCAAGGGCAGGTGAGTATCCTAACTTCCGCAAAATCCATCACACATGCACGTAGCATATCCTCCAAAGTCTGAATCATCCGTTTACTTTGGCCGTTCGTCTGAGGGTGAAATGCAGTGCTAAGGTTCAATTGTGAACCCAAAAGCTTGCTGAAATGATAACCATATCCTTGACACAATCGACCATCTTGGTCGGATATTATGGATACAGGCATTCCTTGACGTGCCACAGTCTTTCTGAGAGATATCTCTGCTAACTCCTCTGTGTTGTCTTTCTTACTGATAGGTACAAAGTGCGCAGACGTCGTGAATCGATGGATAATTACCTAAATCACATCGTGTACTCTTTGTGTTCTTGGTAGCCTTGTGATGACGTTCATGGAGATCTGTTCCCACTTCCGGACGGGAATCTCCGATTATTGCAATAACCCTGACGGGTTTTGGTATTCTGCCTTAACTTTGGCGTAAGTATGGCAGTTGTCCACATATATAGCGATGTCGGCTTTCCTCTTGGGCCACCGATACCAATCTTTTAAGTCTAGGTACATCTTGTCGGATTCTGGATGAATCGAGTACCTCGACTTATGAGCTTCGTCCAGAATAAGTGCTCGTAGATTGCCGAAGGATGGTGCCCAAATTCATTTCATGAAATATAATGTTCCATTTTCCTTTGGAACCAATTTCACTCCCATACCACGCAGTGATTCAGCTCGTAGGTTTTCCGGTTTAAGTGCTTCCTGTTGGGCTTCCCGAATCCAAATGGTGAGATCGGTTTGTGTTGCCATCTCTAAGGCTCGAGCCCTTAGAGGCTTTGCGCGTTCCTTGCAACTCATGGCATCGGCTACCATGTTTGCTTTACCCGGGTGTTATCTGATCTCACACTCATAGTCATTCCACAACTCATCCCATCTATGTTGTCTCATATCCAAGTTATTCTGATAAAAAACGTGTCGCGAACTCTTTGGGTATGTAAGGATCGTGCACGGGCACTATACAAGCAATGATGCCAGATCTTTATTGCGAAGATCACCACACCTAGTCCAAGGTTGTGCTTCGCGTAGTCCTTCTCATGCACCTTTAATTGATGTGACGCGTAAGCGTCGACTTTGTCCTGGTGCATCAACACGCAACCAAGACCTTGTCGAAAAGCATCACAATAGACGACAAATCCATCGATACCATCAGGTAACGATAAGATAGGTGCATTAAAGAGTTTATCCTTCAACGTCAGCAAAGCTGCTACTTGTTTTCTTTCCTCAATCAAACTTCTTATCCTTTTGGGTTAGGGACGTTAGCGGCTGGGTATTACTTGGAAAAGTCCTCTATGAATCATCTGTAATGGCCTGCTAACCCCAGAAATTGTCGTATCTTAGTTGGCGTCTTGGGGGTTTCCCCGTTCTTGATCGCTTCGATCTTGGCAGGGTCTACATGAACTCTATTCTTATTCACCATGTGACCAAAGAATTTGCACCTCGCGAATTCCAAACTTCGCACTTCGACAACTCTGTATATAACTGTTCTTTCTTCAAAAGCTCCAAAATAGCTCGCAGATGCTGCTCGTGACCTTCCTTGGTCTTTGAGCAAATAAGAATGTTGTCAATAAATATAATCATGACCCAGTCCAGGTACGGCATACACACTTGGTTCATGAGGTCCATGAATAATGACGGTGTGTTCGTTAAGCCAAACGGCATGGCAAGGGACACGTAATGCCCATAGCGAGTCCTAAAGGACATTTTAGGGATGCTTTCTTCTTGTGTCCTCAACTAGTGATATCCTGTCCTTAATTCAACCTTGGAATAATAGCTGGAACCTTGTAGTTGGTTAAACAAGTCATAAATTCTAGGTAAGGGTTACCGATTCTTGACGGTTAGTTGTTTATCTCCTTGTAACCTTTGCACCATACTTTTTCCTCATTAACTCGTCTGAGTTCCTTTCAGATCAAGCTGTGTGCACATAGGAAGCTGTCGTCTTTCTTTCTAACAAATAACACTAGAGCTCCCCAAGGTGAGAAGCTCGGCCTGATAAATTTCCTTGTCTGGCAACTCTTATAGTCGAGTTAAAAGCTTCTATATTCTGGACGAGACTAACCGTTAAGGCGCCTTTGCTACTGTGTAACACCACATAAAAACGTGTCCATTTATGTGAAGACACGTGTCCTAAACTCTAATCATGTGAAAGATTGAGTTTGAAGGACTAGAGTTAACAATCAAGGAAAATATGAAACTTAAGGGACTAAATGTGTCAATGTTCCAAACTTGTGCCTCTGAATGACCACACATGAAGAATACATTCTTAAACGAGTAATAAATTGAATATAAGAAGTCGTATTGAAAATAATCGAAAGATTATAAACTATAGGGGTTAAACATGTCAACATGTTAATTCTTACCTCTGAGTGACCTTTTAACGAACCCGAGGCTTCGTAATACTCAAATATACTCCCAAGGATAAGTGATATCAGTTTCACATGGTTTCGAGATCGTTATGTAAGTTTTCAAGACTTTGGGTGAAAAGTGTCAATGTGATGAAACTAGTGTTTCGGTGACCATTTAACGAAACCGGGTCTAATGGAGTTTGGTTACACTCCCATGATCATCTACAAACAAACTATAAGGGCCATTTGTGTCAAAAATAAAGGATAATTGAGGTATTAAAAGATCAGAGGCTGAAAGTGCAATGTTTGAAAGTTAGTTAACCTGGGCGACAGCTTGTCGCGGGCGTGTAGCCCCTTTTGATCTCCTATGCGGCTCGCGTAGCAACAGCCAGCTTCCAAAAAACTGACACCTGCATGTTGTAGCCTATTGCACTGCCTTTGAGGCCTAAATTTCGAAACTTAGGGCTTATTGTCGGTTTTAGAATACCACTTGGACACCTGGGGTGATCCTAAATACTCCCATTACACCTGGTGTGATCTTGAATCAAGGATTTCAAATATAAATAGGCCTTCATGTTGAACATTTTATTTGCTCATTCACTTGAAATCAATCCTACTCTCTCATCTGGAGTTTCCTGGCCAAGAAGGGAATTTGTTCTTGTAGAAAATATAGCTAGGACCCTTTGTAAGTGTCTTAGCCCTTTCTTTAGTTCAGTTTTATAGTTTAAAAACCGAAAAGTCAAAGTTATCGTAAATTAGCTTTGACCTTCGGTTTAAATCAAATGGTCTAGCCATTGTCCGAATTGAATGTGGTTATGTGACCATAATTAGGTAGTTGATTAACCCTTAAAAGGGCACCTCCTAATTATTTCGTTTGCTTAGTTAATTGTCGGGTCTATCTATTTAAAAAGTCAAACTGGACAGAATCATGATATATAATTAAAATTAATAATTCAGAGGTTATAAATTATATTTTAACACTCTAATGACTTAGTAATCATTATTAGAACATGTTCAAACAGTTCCAACCCGACAATTCTAAGTCTAAGGTCGGTTCGCAACCGAAAGTCGTAAAAGCTTGACTTTTGCTTTGACTTTCAGTTCTGACCCGATTGAGCTTAATTCTCCCATGTTTTAAGCTTCCATTAGGACCACATTATGTTGTAGTATAACCCTCTGGAGTTATAGTACTTGGTCATATATATTCTGAATTATATGCTAAGTTTCGTTAATATGCTTATAAATTCCCATTTTGCCCTTTTGACATATAAACGAGATTTTTGAAAATGTGAGAGGACAAAAACCTTTATTACTGATATATAAGTATGTCTCAAAAATTTGACATCAGTTTCTGATCTTAAACAGGAGTTATGCTCGATATCGTAAATTGAAAGTTTTTATAAATTAAATTACGCTATCTTGCATAAGACATGTTTAAACATAGATTTTGACCCAAAAATCATTACCCACTGTTAAGATATTATTTTTAGGGAGTTTTAGAATTTTTGGTCAGATTATAAACTGACCATATCATTGAGTTCTTCTAAAATTCGGTAAATGACGATGATACCCTTTTCATACATAAAATGAGATTAACAAATGATTTGAATGCCAAACCTTTTCCTACTGATTTTATATAATAAATAAATTATTTTGAGCATTTAAAACTGATCAAAATCTCAGATTCTTATAAACATCATGATTATCGTCCATTAGCGATTTTTACGCTAGTTAGGTGCATAGTATGGTTTAAAACCATACTTAACACCCAAGACTTGTTACCTACTGAATTTTTAAATAAATTTTAATATTATTACAGTAGGCATAAGTCATCAACTCAGACTTCCAAAAATGTCCTTAAAAGCATATGTGAAATGACCAAAATACCCTTTCGGGGCATAGTTTGGCCATAATTGGTAAACCTCACATATGTGTAATATCTTACTGATGTAATGTGATAAAATAAATATTATTTCTGAATGTTTTAGACCAAAACCTTAGCTCACTATAAAATCTCTTTTATAAACATTAAAATGACCAAAATGCCCTTTCGGGACTAAAATTGGTTTTAAATACTTTTTGGACATATATGCTAACATCCTACTGATGTATTAGCATATTCTAAGCATAATAACATATGAGACCTGTATATAATTCATTTGGCTACCCGTTATGCATTTATGCATTCGGATCGGTTTATGTGATTAGTTTACATAAAATAACCGAAACGGGTTTAACCTTGTCATTAAATCTTCAAAATCCAGAATGTGTTTAGTTTACCCATATAATACAAGTATCCAAACTTGTCGGGTCTAAATCACATTCCATTTCGGTCCTCGTTTAATCTAGCGTTTAGAACCGTAAAGTATCTTTCAAACTAACTGGTCTAAGTCTTTGACTTAAA
Organism: Helianthus tuberosus; assembly: GCA_030545235.1. NCBI lineage: Eukaryota > Viridiplantae > Streptophyta > Magnoliopsida > Asterales > Asteraceae > Helianthus > Helianthus tuberosus. The sequence goes on from JARYGA010017522.1 coordinate 69,567, forward strand.
TAAAGACCTGTTAGTATCCTAATAGGTTAATAAACATTCTATACATATTGAGTAGCTCTGGTAGAAGGTACTTTCATAAGGCTTTAGGAATATACGGCTGAGTTACTTCTTTCATCTAGCTCAGGTAAATACTTTTAACTTATTTTCTGTTATACGGGCTTGGGATACGGTATTATAATAATACCGCTTGGTCGGGTATGAAATCATTTAATCGGATTGTGATTAATAAATTTACATAACCCGTTTTAATCTGTGTTGTTTGATAACATAAACATTGGGGATTAATACGACCGTGTCCTGGATATCCTTGGCTCATTTCATTTGTAAATAACCACGACCTATGCACGGGGTGTAGGCATACACCTGACAGATGCAAGATGCTAAATAACCCACATGATGGGGATAACTCCTTTGTGGGTTCTATAGTGGTGAGTCAGTTAATCATGACCGGCTTCCAAACCGGCCCCATATGTATGACAAACATGTAAAACGGCATAAAAGATTTTCTTAAATAATTGTCCCAAGTATAAATGATTTGTGATTTGTGATTTGTGCACTTAAATCAATTTTTATAAACTCTTTTCAAATGAGTCGGTTAATTGTATTTACCAGTGTAAACTGATGTATTTTCCAAAGAATAAGTGACAGGTACGTCACGTCAATAGGCTGGAGCTACTCGATGTCAATAAGAGGATTTTGCAAATCCTTAGATGCCTGGAGTCTGTTATTTCAGTTTCTTGTATTTTATTTTATGATCTGCCTGTGGATCTCTATTACAACCAAGTCTGTATATTCTTTTATTTGGACATTCGGACACTATGGTTTGTAATAGTAATTATTCACCAAGCCTTCCGCTGTCCTATTATATTGTGTGTATTGACAATGATGATATCAACTACGTCACGATACTCCCCACCTGGCCCACCGATAATACGTGGAATATCAGGGTGTGACAGGTTGGTATTAGAGCCAACATTGAGTGAATTAAACACTAACCTTTTGTGTTTAATCTCAATGACACAATAAGCACATTCCTTAGACTTCCGAGTCTAGGCATATGACCTAGGATTTATTCTTCACTTTATCTTTTCTTGTTTATATGTTGTTTTATTGTTTTCACAGGATTAATTAAAAAATGCCACCGCGCGTACGAGGTAAAGGAAAAGGTCCGATGCGAGGAGGACCATCAAGCAATGCAGGACCCTCCCACAGGTGCACTCCGTCAGCATCTTTTTCTAGCTCCGATTCCCGGGATAACTGGAGACATTCTTTTGAACCGGTGAGACACTCCGTTTCGCTAGGTTCCACACCTTCAGATCCTCCATATTTTGGGCTACCTATTCAGGGCGAGCCCCAACATTCGCACCATTCCCATCAATCACATCATTCACATCACTCTTTACATTCTCATTCCTTTCACCATTCTAGTTCTCATGATCTTTACTCCCCGGGTCAATTTAACCCGAACGATTATCTTAACGAACCACAAGGTTACAATCCTTTAGGACCCGAGGACCATTTCTCCCAAGATATGGAAATGGATGATGACCCTGATCCAGCGTCGCCAACCGGGACACCAACTCATCCTATCGGTATCTCAAGCGGTTCTTCTTACCAAGGATCGCCATACCAAGGCCCCGACCCATGGGCCGAATGGTGGAACAAGTTTGAATGGGAATTCACTCCTTCTTTTCATAATTCTCCACAACTTCCATTGGAGGAAGCATACCTTTAAGCGGTTTCTCCACCGCCTTTACCCGTTGAGGAACCACCTCAACCACCTCTCGAGCTACCTAGGCGAAGGAGGAACGCACGGATGTCTGTGCGAGGGGGACCCAGGTTCAGTTCCCCTCAAGCTTCGAGCACATACCCTCCAATCCCTGAGGATCCACAAATGGGTGGACCCTCTCACGCGGTGCCGAAAAATAATCCCCCGCCTGTTACACTTGCACCACCACTACCGCCAGTGGGTTATGATAACTCCATACCGACTTACCAAGGTTCATCTGGGTATAACCCATTTGAATATCCAAATCCCACGGATTAAGGATATCAGGCCCCTGCCCAAGATCCATATCTTGAGGCAGCTCAGTTTAATGCACTTTACCCTTCACCCTTTCCTCCATTATACCCAACAGGGTATCCAGTGCATGGGTATCAATACCCTCCTTACCAGCAATAACCCCCACCTTCACAAATGCAAACGCAAGAAATTCTGCATAGGTTGGATCGGGTTGAACACAATGCGGATGAAATAAACAAAAAGCATAACAAATTTCTGAAGGGCATTGCGAACCTCATAAAAGGCAAAAAGAAATAGAAGTTTGTTTATTTTTTTGTAATTTCAATCAAGTCCCTTGCGAGGACATTTTATTTTATGTACTTGGTCCCTGCGTGGACTTATTTTCCTTTCTGTAGTCCCTGCGTGGATAGTTTGTTATTTCAAGACCCGTTTAGGGCATATCTTGTAATCGCTTAGTATTTTAATGAAATTTCTTTTGGGAAATTTTTATATGTATTTTATTACATCATTTTGTTAATATCATTTCAATTTTTAAATTGATCTACCAAAAGCAATACCAAAAGAAATTCTTAAAGGTATAACCTAGCCAATATTAATGGCTATGATGGTACAACCTTTTTAAGAAAATGATTCCTTGTTAACATCTGAAAACATGTTAACATTCTTGGCTGTGTGACTTTAGAAACCACACTAGCCTCCAAAGGTACTTGGATTCTCCCAAGCCACCTACATAGCATATATGATCAATGCGAATCATGGCTATTAAACATCAATATGATGTATAAAACATCCAATTGTGATGTAAGCCTTTGGGCGAAGGAGTATTCATGACAGTAATAGTTTATTTCATAAACTTCTGTCAGAAGGGCGATGAACTAATGTTCGACCGTTAAAGATCACTGATCCAAGAGATCATGATTTAATCATCCTTGTGGCAAGGCCTTTTGTGCCATCTAAATGTCCTTCAAGACGAGCCTTGTGCTATATGAAAAATGTCTCTATGACATTGACATATGTGATTTATGTCCTCTGTCTGATAAATATGCAGGATTATATCCTATTGATTGCTTATAATGGTTCAATTGAAGCCTAGGCAAATCTTGACTTGTTATTTAAAATGGTCTATATGGTTTATTAATACCATGGCCATCTAATCATCAATACGATGATTCATTTTATAATCTAAATAAATCATTATTGTTAAATTTTAGTACCTAAATCATGGCTGGATCTGACGAAGCAAACAGTCATCCGAGAGAATAAAACAATAATGAAGCGAGGATAAATGTTACTAATGCTGAATTAAAAGCAATGATTGACACAGCTGTTGCTCAAGTTGTGGATAAAATATTCAAAGAACCGAGTCATGTTCGGTCCAAAACTCATATAAAATCCTTATCACATTCGCATGCATCGAAAAAGGATGAATCTCAGCATTCATCCAACCAGAGATCTGAATCTCAGAAGGTTGTGTTGAATCAGGCTCCCAAGTACAACAAAGGTTGCACCTACAAATACTTCGTCTCGTGTAAGCCAAGAGACTTCACGGGAGAAAAGGGAGCAATGGATTGTATGAAGTGGCTAGATGAAATGGAAACAGTGATTGATATTAGTGGGTGCGCAAAGGAGGACGTCGTTAAGTTTGTATCTCAGTCCTTCAAGGGTGACGCCCTAACATGGTGGAAAGCCTTGGTGCAATCCACTGGGAAGGTTTCTTTGTATAACCTTTCCTGGAACAAATTTGTTGATCTTATGAAGGACACTTACTGTCCTCAGCATGAAGTGGAAAGAAAAGAGACTGACTTCCTCACTCTGGTGATGAAGGATTTGGATTGCAGGTCCTATGTGACCAGTTTTAACTCTATGTCGAGGCTTGTACCGTATTTGGTCACCCCTCAACCCAAACGCATTGCGCGTTTTATCGGTGGTTTAGCCCCAGAGGTTAAAGGAAACGTCAAGGCTTCTAAGCCTGCTACCTATAGATCTGCTGTTGATTTATCTTTGTCCCTTACTCTCGATGTTGTAAGGAGTAGGGCAAAGAAAGTCACTGAGGAGGGGAAAAGAAAAAGGGAGGAAGACCAGTCCAATCACTCAAACAAAAAGAAGAAAGGAAACTCTGGTTTCAAAAAGGGGCAGTCAGATGACAAGCCCAGATGTAAGACGTGTTACAAGAGGCACTTTGGAAAGTGCAACCAAGACCCACAAGCTAAACCTTGTGGGATTTGCAAGAAGAAAGGGCACAAGACTGTGGAGTGCTGAAACATTAAGGATGCGACCTGCTATGGTTGCAACGAGAAGGGGCACATTAAGACTAACTGCCCTAAGAATGCCAAGAAGCCTGAAGAGGCAAAGAAGACCAATGCAAGGGTCTTTCAGATAAATGCCAGGGAGGTGGTGAACGACAATAATGTTATAACAGGTACCTTCCTCATTAATGATATTTATGCTAGAGTTTTATTTGATTCAGGTGCTGATAAGTCATTTGTAGACCATAAGTTTAGTAAGTTACTGAATCTGCCTATTAAAACTCTAGACATAAAATATGAGGTAGAATTAGCAGATGGTACCTTAGAAACTGCTTCAACTCTTCTTGATGGATGCGCTATATCCATTAAGAATCATTCTATCTCGCTATCCCTTTTGGCAATGAAATTGGCTGGGTTTGATGTAGTTTTAGTCATGGATTGGTTATCGCATAACCAAGCCCAAATTTCCTGCGATAAAAAGCTAGTTAACATCAAAACCCCTGCTGGTGAATCCGTCACTATTCAAGGAGATACACAATATGGTTTGCCCAACAATGTGTCCATTATCAAGGTATCGAAGTGTCTGAAGAATGGATGCGTCATTTACATGGCACAAGTGACAATGAATGACCTGAAACCCAAGATTGAAGATATTCCAATTATTTCCGAATATCCTGATGTCTTTCCTGCTGAATTACCTGGATTACCTCCTGAGAGGCAAGTTGAATTCAGGATAGAAATTCTGCCAGGATCTGCGCCAATTACACGAGCTCCTTACCGTCTAGCGCCTACTGAACTGAAAGAACTCAGGACTCAATTGGATGACTTATTGCAAAAGGGTTTCATACAACCCGGCTCTTCGCCTTGGGGAGCTCCAATTTTGTTTGTGAAGAAGAAGGATGGATCAATGCATCTATGCATTGATTATTATGAATTAAATAAGGTAACGATCAAGAATCGTTATCCTTTACCCAGGATCGATGACTTGTTCGACCAACTCCAAGGGGCAAGCTTCTTTTCGAAGATTGACTTGAGATCTGGGTATCATCAACTCAAGGTTAGAACTGAAGATGTAACTAAGACAGCGTTCAGAACAAGGTATGGACATTATGAGTTCTTAGTAATGCCTTTCGGGCTCACTAATGCACCCGCAACATTCATGGATCTCATGAATCGAGTCTGCAAGCCATACTTAGATAAGTTTGTCATCGTCTTTATAGACGACATACTTATTTATTCTCGTAGCCAAGTCGACCACGAGAAACACCTTCGGTGTATCTTAGGATTGCTACAAAAGGAGAAACTGTATGCTAAGTTTTCAAAATGCGAGTTCTGGCTTCGCGAAGTCAAATTCCTTGGACATGTTGTTAGTGAGCGAGGTATCCAAGTAGATCCCGCTAAGATAGAAGCCATAATGAATTGGGAAGCACCAAAGACTCCAACCGAAATTCGCAGATTTCTGGGATTAGCTGGTTAATATAGAAGATTCATTGAGAACTTCTCAAGAATAGTTGCACCATTGACTACTCTGACCCGCAAGAATGTGAAGTTTGATTGGGGTCCAAAACAACAAGAGTCTTTTGAGATTCTTAAACAGAAATTTAGTAATGCTCCGGTATTGGCATTACCCGAAGGAATAGAAGAGTTTGTCGTGTATTGTGATGCGTTACACACCGGTATGGGTTATGTACTTATGCAGAAAGGCAAGGTGATTGCCTATGCATCACGACAGTTAAACGTGCATGAAAAGAATTACACCACCCACGATTTGGAGTTGGGTGTCGTTGTCTTTGCACTTAAGTTATGGAGACATTATATATACAGAACTAAATGTGTGATATATTCGGATCACAAAAGTCTCCAACACCTATTCAATCAAAAAGAGCTTAATATGAGACAACGCCGATGGATGGAGACTCTAAATGACTACGATTGTGAAATTCGCTACGATCCTGGCAAAGCGAATGTAGTCGCTGATGCTCTAAGCCGAAAAGAAAGGATCAAACCTATAAGAATTAATTCCAAGAGCATTGAACTTAAGAACATCTGGAATGAAAGACTGTTAGCTGCTCAGAAGGAAGCTGTTTTAGAAACTAACCTTCCAACTTCCAAGTGAAAAGTTAGGTGTAACTGCTGAACAGTTAGCACCTGGCAAGGATGGGATCCTTAGAATAAATGGAAGAAACTGGGTTCCTATTCATGGAGGGCTTCGAGATATAATCCTCCAGGAAGCTCACAGTTCCAAATACTCAGTTCACCCTGGAGGTGACAAGATGTATCAAGATTTGAAAGCTAATTATTGGTGGATAGGTTTGAAGAAATCTATTGCCACACATGTAGCTAAGTGCCTGACCTATGCTCAGATTAAAGCTGAACATCAAAAGCCTTCAGGTCTGCTGCAACAGCCAGAGCTTTCCACATGGAAGTGGGAGATGGTAACCATGGATTTTATAACCAAGTTACCTAAAACAAGGCGTGGAAATGATACCATATGGGTCATAGTTGATAGACTAACTAAGTCAGCACGCTTCTTACCTATCAAGGAGACTCATAGCTCCGACAAGCTAGCTCAACTGTACGTGGATAAAATTGTATTTCTCCACAGAGTGTTGGTGTCTATTATATCTGATAAAGATACTAGATACACCTCTCACTTTTGGAAAAGCTTCCAACAATCATTAGGCACTCGTTTGAATTTTAGTGCTGCCTACCATCCTCATACGGATGGACAAAGTGAGCGTACAATTCAAACTTTGGAAGACATGCTTCGTTTATGTGTTATTGACTTAGGTGGTAGCTGGGATGACCACCTACCATTGATCGAGTTCTCCTATAATAATAGTTACCATACTAGCATTCAGGCTGCGCCTTTTGAGGCATTGTATTGAAGAAAATGCAGAACGCATGTTTGTTGGGCAGAAGTAGGAGAAACTCAGTTATCAGGACCTGATATAGTTCTTGAAACAACAGACAAGATTGTCAAGATCCGTGACCCCCTGAAAGCTGCCAGGGATAGGCAGAAAAGTTATGCTGATAAGAGGCGAAAACCTCTACAATTCGAAGTAGGCGACAAAGTCTTACTGAAAGTATCACCCTGGAAAGGTGTGATGCATTTTGGTAAGAAGGGAAAGCTAAGCCCAAGGTATATTGGACCATTCGAAATCTTCGAATGTGTCGGTAGCGTAGCGTATAAGCTAAACTTGCCTGAGGAGCTGAGTGGAATTCACAATGTATTCCGCATCTGTAATTTAAAGAAATGTCTAGCTGATGAATCGCTAGCAATGTCTCATAAAGAGGTACAGATTGATGAAAGCCTGAGGTTTCTTAAAAGACCAATATCGATCAACGATCGACAGGTTAAGAAGCTCCAAAGGAAACACATGCCTATGAAAAAAGTCAAATGGGATGCCCGTAGAGGCCCTGAATATACGTGGGAAGTTGAGTCCACTATACGACAGAAGTACCCTCACTTATTCCAGTAAATCTCGAGGTCGAGATTTCTTTTAAGGGGGTGAGGATGTAACACCACGTAAAAATGTGTCCATTTATGTGAAGACACGTGTCCTAAACTCTAATCATGTGAAAGATTGAGTTTGAAGGACTAAAGTTAACAATCAATGAAAATATGAAACCTAAGGGACTAAATGTGTCAATATTCCAAACTTGTGTCTCTGAATGACCACACATGAAGAATACATTCTTAAACGAGTAATAAATTGAATATAAGAAGTCGTATTGAAAATAATCGAAAGATTATAAACTATAGGGGTTAAACGTGTCAACATGTTAATTCTTACCTCTGAGTGACCTTTTAACGAACCCGAGGCTTCGTAATACTCAAATATACTCCCAAGGATAAGTGATATCAGTTTCACATGGTTTCGAGATCGTTATGTAAGTTTTCAAGACTTTGGGTGAAAAGTGTCAATGTGATGAAACTAGTGTTTCGGTGACCATTTAACGAAACCGGGTCTAATGGAGTTTGGTTACACTCCCATGATCATCTACAAACAAACTATATGGGCCATTTGTGTAAAAAATAAAGGATAATTGAGGTATTAAAAGATCAGAGGCTGAAAGTGCAATGTTTAAAAGTTAGTTAACCTGGGCGACAGCTTATCGCGGGCGCGTAGCCCCTTCTGATCTACTACGTGGCTCGCGTAGCAATAGCCAGCTTCCAAAAAACTGGCACCTACATGTTGCAGCCTATTGCACTGCCTTTGAGGCCTGAATTTCGAAACTTAGGGCTTATTGTCGGTTTTAGAATACCACTTGGACACCTGGGGTGATCCTAAACACTCCCATTACACCTGGTGTGATCTTGAATCAAGGATTTCAAGTATAAATAGACCTTCATGTTGAACATTTTATTTGCTCATTCACTTGAAATCAATCCTACTCTCTCATCTGGAGTTTCCTGGCCAAGAAGGGAGTTTGTTCTTGTAGAAAAGATAGCTAGGACCCTTTGTAAGTGTCTTAGCCCTTTCTTTAGTTCAGTTTTATAGTTTAAAAACCGAAAAGTCAAAGTTATCGTAAATTAGCTTTGACCTTCGGTTTAAACTCAAATGGTCCAGCCACTGTCCGAATTGAATGTGGTTATGTGACCATAATTAGGTAGGTGATTAACCCTTAAAAGGGCACCTCCTAATTATTTCGTTTGCTTAGTTAATTGTCGGGTCAAACTATATATTTAAAAAGTCAAACTGGACAGAATCATGATATATAATTAAAATTAATAATTCAGAGGTTATAAATTATATTTTAACACACTAATGACTTAGTAATCATTATTAGAACATGTTCAAACAGGTCCAACCCGACAATTCTAAGTCTAAGGTCGGTTCGCAACCGAAAGTCGTAAAAGCTTGACTTTTGCTTTGACTTTCAGTTCTGACCTAATTGAGCTTAATTCTCCCATGTTTTAAGCTTCCATTAGGACCACATTATGTTGTAGTATAACCCCCTGGAGTTATAGTACCTGGTCATATATATTCTGAATTATATGCTAAGTTTCGTTAATATGCTTATAAATGCCCATTTTACCCTTTTGACATATAAACGAGATTTTTGAAAATGTGAGAGGACAAAAACCTTTATTACTGATATATAAGTATGTCCCGAAAATTTGACATCAGTTTCTGATCTTAAACAGGAGTTATGCTCGATATCGTAAATTGAAAGTTTTTATAAATTAAATTACGCTATCTTGCATAAGACATGTTTAAACATGGATTTTGACCCAAAACTCATTACCCACTGTTAAGATATTATTTTTAGGGAGTTTTAGAATTTTTGGTCAGATTATAAACTGACCATATCATTGAGTTCTTGTAAAATTCGGTAAATGATGATGATAACCTTTTCATACATAAAATGAGATTAACAAATGATTTGAATGCCAAACCTTTTCCTACTGATTTTTATATTAAATACATTATTTTGAGCATTTAAAACTGATCAAAATCTCAGATTCTTATAAACATCTTGATTATCGTCCATTAGCGATTTTTACGCTAATTAGGTGCATAATATGGTTTAAAACCATACTTAACACCCAAGACTTGTTACCTACTGAATTTTTAAATAAATTTTAATATTATTACAGTAGGTATAAGTCATGAACTCAGACTTCTAAAAATGTCCTTAAAAGTATATGTGTTATGACCAAAATACCCTTTCAGGGCATAGTTTGGCCATAATTGGTAAACCTCACATATGTGTAATATCTTATTGATGTAATGTGATAAAATAAATATTTTTAATGAATGTTTTAGACCAGAACCTTAGCTCACTATAAAATCTCTTTTATAAACATTAAAATGACCAAAATGCCCTTTCGGGACTTAAATTGGTTTTAAATTCTTTTTAGGCATATATGCTAACATCCTACTGATGTATTAGCATATTCTAAGCATAATAACATATGAGACCTGTATATAATTAATTTGGCTACCCATTATGCATTTATGCATTCGGATCGGTTTATGTGACTAGTTTACATAAAATAACCGAAACAGGTTTAACCTTGTCATTAAATCTTCAAAATCCAGAATGTGTTTAGTTTACCCATATATTACAAGTATCCAAACTTGTCGGGTCTAAATCACATTCCATTCTGGCCCCCGTTTAATCTAGCGTTTAGAACCGTAAAGTATCTTTCAAACTAACCGGTCTAAGTCTTTGACTTAAATAAAGACCCGTTAGTATCCTAATAGGTTAATAAACCTTCTATATAGATTGAGTAGCTTTGGTAGAAGGTACTTTCATAACGCTTTAGGAATATACGGCTGAGTTACTTCTTTCATCTAGCTCAGGTAAATACTTTTAACTTATTTTCCGTATACGGGCTTGGGATACGGTATTATAATAATACCGCTTGGTCGGGTATGAAATCATTTAATCAGATTATGATTAATAAATTTACATAACCCATTTTAATCTGTGTTGTTTGATAACATAAACATTGGGGGTTAATACGACTGTGTCCTGGATATCCTTGGCTCATTTCATTTGTAAATGACCATGACCTATGCACGGGGTGTAGGCATACACCTAACAGATGCAAGATGCTAAATAACCCACATGATGGGGATAACTCCTTTGTGGGTTCTATAGTGGTGAGTCGGTTAATCATGACCGGCTTCCAAACCGGCCCCATATGTATGACAAACATGTAAAACGGCATACAAGATTTTCTTAAATAATTGTCCCAAGTATAAATGAATTGTGCTTTGTGCACTTAAATCAATTTTTATAAACTCTTTTCAAATGAGTCGGTTAATTGTATTTACCAGTGTAAACTGACGTATTTTCCAAAGACTAAGTGATAGGTACCTCACGTAAATAGGCTGGAGCTACTCGGTGTCAATAAGAGGATTTTGCAAATCCTTAGATGCCTAGAGTCTGTTATTTCAGTTTCTTGTATTTTATTTTATGATCCGCCTGTGTATCTCTATTACAACCAAGTCTGTATATTATTTTATTTGGACATTCGGACACTATGGTTTGTAATAGTAATTATTCACCAAGCCTTCTGTTGTGCTATTATATTGTGTGTATTGACAATGATGATATGTACTACGTCATGATACTCCCCACCGGGCCCACCGGTAATACGTGGAAATATCGGGGTGTGACATACTGGTGCCGCTCCTGACACTAGATTTCTCCAGAACTTCACTTGCCACTATGGAGATAGCCCAGTCAAGTCTTTGGGAAGACTTTTGGGAATTCCTTTATAATGGGGATGTCTTCTAATCTTGGCTTCTTGGTCTCCTTGTCGAAAATATGAGCAAGAAAGGCTATGCCACCTTTTCGGAGACACTTATATGCTCTCATAGCCAATGTGAAGAGTCACAGTCGTCAGCCTTATGAGGCCCAGTGTCCTTGCACCATCTGTATGAAACCCGTGTACTAAGGGTTTCATCATTCGCATGAGGGATGCGAACGACTTTCTCATGACAAACAACTTCAGCTCCATTCTTGGATACCCAATCCAAGCCGATTATATCATCAAAACCTTCCAAACCAACTGGTAGCAGGTCAATAGAAAACCTTCGTTCTCCAAGTCAAAGTGTTCAGTTCTTGATGACTTCATCTTCCTTGACTAATTTCCCAGTTACTATTCCTATTGAATAGGGGGGGTGTCTAGCTTACTAGCCTCCAGACCAAGTAGGTTCTAAATTCTATAATTACAAGACTAGATACGGCGCCAGTATCAATCAAAATGGATGCATAGTGTTGGTTAATAAGGAACGTACCTGTCGCATTATTTAGGTCCTAGCGTGCTTCACGAGCTCCGTTCGTGAAACTCTGCCTCGTGCTTGGTCCTTCTTAGGGCAATCTTTCCTAAAGTGTCCTGTGTCACCACATCTGAAACAACCAGGAGCTTTATCATTACTGTTTCCGCCTTGGTTGTTGTTGTTATCTCCTTGGTTGTAGTCACCATTTCCTCCTTGGTTTGGGTACCTTGCCCAACAAGTATCCTTGTTGTGTCCCTTCTTTCCACATCTATCACACTTAGGTTTCGAGCATCGACCTTCGTGGTGAAACTTGCATTTGTCACATCTCGGCTTATTTCCCAAATAAACCTTTCCCTTGGCCAATTGGTGGCTCCAAAAGCTTTCATGCTACAAGGCGGGTTTGCTTTCCTTCTTTTGTTAGCATTTGGGTTGTCATGACTTGCTTGGGTTCCTTTCCTCCGGCTTGAAAACTTTCTCTTAGTTCCACCCGAAGAAGACTCCACATGCGTCTTCTTCTCCACTGGATTTTCATTAAATTTCTCCGCCGTTATTCCGCCCTCGGTAGGACATAGGGCAAGAGTTATCGCCTGAGCGATTCCCATTATGTTTCCTCTTAGTCCGCCGCTGTTTGCAATGTAGCTTTCTTCGTACTGGTCGATTGATTTAGCGACTTGCTGGCTCACTAGAGCTTCAAGCTCAGCTCATGTTGCAGGTAAAGGTTCCGGTTGGGTCTGACTAATGTCCTTATGTTGTGGTTCCATGGGCTTCACATGCATAAAACATATTGACGAAATTAGACATTTATTTCGGGATAAATATTGTCATCGATAAGTGAAAGCAAGCTTATTCGTTGTGCATATAATCATAAGGGTAAGGTAATTCCTAATGAGGCCTATGCGAATCTTCCCACTATAATCATCTCATCCTTGTAATGAGTCACAACAGAATCTTGCTAAGGGTACATCGACCTTTACATATACCATATCATCTTGTGGCAATTGGTCCTGCGTAGAAACTTCCTCGGAGTCACCTTACTCCGATTGTCGCAAGTCACCCAGGGTTATACAAAATTCGGTGAGGCCTTCCCTTCACCATGTTCCTTGTTTATTCCTTAAGTTTCCGACTCTTCCATAGTCTTTACTTTTACAAAAACAGCACACTTCCCAAAGGATGGGGTTGTGCATTATTACCACGCGTAGGAGAGGATAGTGGCAACGCAGAGGTAAGGTTGTGAGGGTATATGACTTCATCCTTGTGACCGAAATGTGTTTTGCAACAAAAGTAGAACGGTTTCTAGGGTGTGAATGTACCACCCAAATGATGGGGTGCACTTACGGGATAAAGGGTGCGGGGGTACTGATAGGGGTGAAGATAGGGAAGAATCTTCTTGCATGTGTCTTCCATGTGCCTAAATGGAACAACAATCCATTGAGAATATCGAGTGGTTACTTCCGCCCTTGCAATATGTGTTCCATATTTCATGGTTCTCGATTGTTTAATATAGGGAGGACCCTTTTGCCACACTGGGTTGTGCGACGCATACATTGATTTGGCTCGGGCTCCATGAGTCCCAATATGGTTAGCCTAGTGATGTGTGTAAAATGAAACATATAAATTACATCAAATGAGGCATAAAACTAACCCTTTTTTAGTACTAAATTGGAAAAAGTGTGCTTTTGTCTTCCTTTTGTATTTTCAGGATTAAATGAGCGTAAATAAATAAAAGGAGCAAATATGCAGCAAAATCTAACATAATTACAAGAAAAGGAATAGACGTGGCATGCCCGACCCCTTGACAGCATCTTCCCAAGCAAAAACAAGTGAACAGAAGGCCGACCACGGCCCCGTGCCCAGCGGACACGGGGGCGTGGCCAGATGTCTGCAGAAAGGACAAAGCTATAGAAGCTTATATTCCCGACACGGGGGCGTGCCCAGCTCAACACGGCCGTGGTCAATGCTAAGATTCGCAGAATCCAAGCAAATCTTGATAGTACAGATACGCTTCTGCACACGGGGCCGTGCCCAGCGGACACTGGGGCGTGTGGAGCTAATGTAGACAAAATGCAATTAATGAAGAAAGAGAAAGTGGACGGACACGAGGTCGTGCCCAATGGACACGGGGCCGTGTCCGGGCTTCTGTGCAGGCAATAAATAGAGGTGCTTGGTTCACTTCAAAGGCATCCCTTGGCAAACCACCTCTCTCACACTTCACCCACACTCCACCACCACTACAACCCACATCCACCACCATCATCAATCATAGAGTGTGTGTAGTAGTCTCGGGATCCAAGATTGATAGTAAGAGTTCTTGATAATCAAAGGCCATGTTTTCCTAAGTCTCTTACATCACTTGGTGAAGACAAGCATTTAGTGTAATACTTTTGATTTTTAATCTTTTCGCACTTTTTATTTGGTTTTGTATTAATGACTTTAATAACTTGTTTCTTATGTTGAAGGTGAAACTTCCTTATCATTTGTCCGTGGTGTCTTGGCATTATTTTACTGTCTATATAAAATAAAAGATTTACACCATTCATATCTCTACGGTCTATATAGAGATATGTCGGCTACCTAGTCGGGGGTTAAGGAAATGGTTTGGTAAGGTTCTTGCCTTGTTCAGTGTATAGATCTTGCAAGGACCTGGGTTAAGTTCACTAGGACCTCCTTCAATACCCACAGGTATTGGATGGCGGGGGTGCGAATTGCTTGATCCCCTCATATGTAAACTACTATTAATACATTAACTCGGCTACTTGGGATTGTATCCCTGCTGACTCAAACCACTTAGCCGAGGGTAACGTCAGCTTTAAAAGAGGGGCCTACCACATTATACATTAATAACTTAATTAATTATCTTTCAATATTCCAACCCTTTAGGATTGTATCCTTGCTGACTCAAAGTATTGGGTTGAGGGTAACGTCACCTTCAAAAGAAGGGCCTACTACTATAACTAAGATAATCTCTTAAAAAGTGCAAAAGTGCGGAAATCATCAAAGGTTACACTAAAGGCTAGTCGAATCCAAGTGATTCATCTTGTCTCTCTGTTTTTATTTTATTTTTCAGCATTTTTAGTTTTTATTTTCATGTTTAAAACTTTTTCTAAACTTTTGATTTGATTAGACGTTGAGGATAAACCGGTACTAAAAGCTCTTGTGTCATTGGATGACCTCGGTATCTTACCAACGCTATATTACGCTCACGATGAGTGCACTTGCCCATATGTGTGTTTAGTGTTAGTAAAATATCGTGTTTTATAAATTTAAAACTTGACTAAAGTGTCAAAAAGGGTTAAAATATAACTAAAATATATTCACACCGACACACTTCAAGTTTTTGGCACCGTTGCAGGGACACAAGGATTTTAAGAAAGGTTAAAATTGACGGTCTAATCAGTTTTTCAAAACCTTTTTTAAATCGCGCGCACATTTTCTGCATTTTAGTTAGTTTTTGCATTTACAGTAGACTGAACACGGGGCCGTGTTCACTCAACACGGGGCCGTGCTGCATATTTTTTTCAAAACTCCTAGACACAGAGACTGAACATGGGGTCGTGTTCGTTGAACATGCCCCAGTGCTGCACAAAACTAGTCACTTTTATTAAAACGCCCAGATACAGAACCTGAACACGGGGCCGTGTCCAGCCTCTGTTTCCGTTTTTATTTTTGTTTTTTGGTCCCGAGACTCTGTTGTGGTCTGCTGAGTGATTCTTATGGATCAATACTCAGGAGATTACAACTACTACTATGAGGAGGAGGATTATAGGGAAGACTATTACACCATTTGTGGAAACCCTCACTCGGTACAATATTGTGACCTCTTTGAACCATCCACTTCATACAACCACTATGAGGAGCCTAGGTACGAGCCATCAGCTTCATATACATCCTATGAAGACCCAAGGTATGAACCTTCTCCCTCATACTCATATTTTGATGAACCAAGGTATGAGCCGTCATACTCATACTTTGAGGAATCAAGATATGAGCCTCAATCTTCATATACTTACTATGAGGAACCATGGCGTGAACAACCCACCTCATATGAGTATTGTTATGTGTGAAATTCTGAGCCCATATCCTGGGAAATATCTTGAGTTATATCTTGATTGTGTGATATCTGCTTATGTCCGGGATGCTCATTCAGGATATTGGTAACATCCTGAATGGTATCCTCAGGATTACTAACGGGTTGTGTGCAGGAGTACGCGTCCAGATGAAGCAACGTTCACGAAGACCCTTTCTCCGGGAGACTCGGTCCAAGTTGTTCAAATGAAGACATTGAAGCTGTATTACTCGGTCTACAACGTTCACAATGGAATATTCGGAGCATCCCATATTTGTAGGAATTTTTGTTTGTATTTCGTTACTATAAATAGGTGGGTATATCAGATCGAATAGGACATCACAGCTACACTCACTACACTCTCATACTTGTTCTCTCGCAATTTATACTTTCACACAAAGTATTGTAACACTTAGCGATCTGGTCAATATCCTACACTGTATCCTGACGTTTGAAGTAATAAGAAGAACTAGGCAGCTGCGATTGTCAGCTCCCGAGGTTTTATGCCGGCGATCTAGATTGATCAAGGGCTTTCCTCGTACATCTCGTGTCATTTTCTTTACTTTTTGCTCATAGTTTGATCGCAGATACAGCTCAATATCCTGAGCCATATCCTGAAACCTGTTTTTAAAAACAACATAACCAGCATATTTTCAACACGCTTTTTAGCACACTACCTCACTTAACTAATTTGATCACTTAATTGCTTCGGTAATTTTTGACCAAAACAATTTGGCGCCCACCGTGGGGCAACTGGTGCTATCTTTACTAAAAATCTTTGTAAAATCGTTAATCGGTTTTCTGTTTTCAAAACTTTTTGCCACATTGTCCACAATGGCCTCAAGATCAAACATGAGCTCCTCCACTGTGTCTGCTACAACTTCTGCTGCTACTGGTTCGGTGCTTCCACCACCTCCTCCAAGGATGCCAGCCCCTTCACAACCTCAGGATATTATCCCTACTCGGAGTGTTCAGGGATCTGCTCCCGTTTTAGCCTCTAATGATGAAATTCTAACCTTGTTTGGAAGTGTGCAGGAGCAAATGAGGCAGCAACAGGAAACTAACCAAATGCTATTAAGAGAAATTCAAATCTTAAAAGCTAGCTCAAGCAGATCCGCTGAGGATATTGTTACTCCTTTACAACCCAGAACTTTGAACTTCAGTTCGGCTGTGTATACTGAGGATAATAGGAGGAATATTGTGCCTAGTCATTCCCAGAATCATACTCCTGAAATACCCTCCTCGATCAGGATGTCAACTGTGAGGAGCTCAGGATATGCTTCAGGATATGGCCAGAATCCTCAGACTGGTAACGTGTCAAATAATAATAATCTTGTTTCTAATAATAGTGGATCTTTGCAGGTTGCAAGTATAACGTGAACATTTACTAGGGAGCTTCAGAAATTGAAGGACATGATATCCAGTGTACCTGGAGTGGTCCAGCCAATTCCGGAAGTGTCCCAAGACAGCCACAGGATATCTCGTTTCGCGTATCCTATCTGTGATGCTGAGATTCCGAAAAGATTTCAAACCCCCAACATGAAACTCTACGACGGGACTACGGATCCTGAAGAGCATATTGCCCAGTATAGGGAAAGAATGGAGATTAATCCTATTCCTCCGGAGCTCAAGGAAGCATGCTTGTGCAAAGGCTTTGGTTCTACTTTAACAGGATCAGCCTTGAAATGGCTCTTAAATGTTCCTCCACATTCGATTACATCTTTTGCTCACCTAGTGAATTTATTTAATAGTCAATTTTCTTGCAGCCGGAGTTTTGAAAAACTAACAAGTGATCTCTACAGGATAACTCAAGGACCTCGGGAATCCCTAAGGGATTATGTGAACAAATTCAGTAGGGAATCCTTGGATATCCCGCACCTTGATGTTGCCACAGCGGTCCAAGCATTCAAGATGGGGCTACAAAAGGATTCCCAATTTTATCAGGATCTTGTGATGAATCCTTGCAGGAATTTGGATGAGGCTCGAAACAGGGCCTTGAGATATATCACGCTGGAGGATGATAAGAAGATGCAAGAAAGGATGAACTCATCCACTACCTACGAATCAACTAATAGGAAGTCAGAATCCTCATTTAAACCATATCGCTCTAAGCCATATGGTAGAAATGACAACAAGAAAGTGAATGCTGTTGAAGAGGAGGATCCTGAAGAATATCCTGAATTATCTGAATATTGCTTTTCTGTTAACATTCCTGAATTAATGTATACTATGCAGGGTTTAGGAGAAAAAGCTAGGTGGCCTCGAAAGAATCAACAAAAGGCTGATTGGAAGGATAAATCCAAATGGTGTGCCTTCCACGAAGATTTTGGTCATGTGACTGAGGATTGCATTGCTCTAAGAAAAGAAATAAGTTATCTTCTGAGCAAAGGATATTTGAAGGATCTCCTAGGAAGAAAGAAGAATAAGGGTCAGGATACTGAGAAGGATCCTGAACGAGTAGCATCACCTCCCGCGGATGCCAAGATAATCAACTTTATTTCAGGGGGATCCGACATTTGCGGAACTTCGTATTCTGCGGCCAAGAGGCATACAAAGGAGGCTAAGACTGAAAGGGGAGACAAACCAGCCAGGATGACCACCCTTACAACTGATAAAGTGATCACTTTTGACAGTGATGACCGGGATACTGTGCAGGATCCTCATCATGATGCTCTCGTAATTACATTGTATGTTGCTAACCATTTTGTACGCAGGATATTGGTGGACAACGGTAGCTCTGTCAATATAATTCAGCTGGAAACATTGAAGAGGATGAATGTATCTCCGATGGTCATTACTTCGAAGTCCACTGTGCTCGTTGGCTTCAGCGGAGAAGCTAGGAACACAGTGGGAGAAATAAAGCTACCAGTATATGTTGAAGGGGTCAACTCGATACAACGTTTCTGTGTGATGGACTCCCTATCCTGCTATAACATCATACTGGGCAGGCCATGGATCCATGATATGAAGGCTGTTCCATCAACTTATCATCAATGCATCAAGATTCCTACCCCTTGGGGGTCATCAAGGTTGATAGTGATCAGCAGGAGGCGAAAGAATGTTACTTATCCTCGATGAAATCCTCAACCAAACCTAGTGCAGCATAGCAATTAAAGATAAGGGCCCAGGATATCGTGGAGGCTTCGGAGCAGGATATGAAGAAAATTATCCTAGACCAGGATAATCCAGATACCTCGGTGCTCGTAGGAACCAATATCCCTCGGGATATTGAAGATCAATTAACTGACTTTTTAAAGTGCAGGATGTCAACATTTGCATGGAAGCATGAGGATATGACAGCAAAAGAGAAGGAAGTTTGCTCCTGAACAAAATGCAATTATCCAAGAAGAAGTTGAGAGATTATTGAAGTCCAAGATGATCAGAGAAGTCAAATTTCCCAAGTGGCTAGCAAATGTGGTCGTGGTTCAAAAGAAGAATGGGAAATGGAGAGTTTGTGTAGATTACATAGACTTGAACATGGCTTGTCCCAAAGACCAATTTCCCCTTCCTCATATCGATGCAATGGTAGATGCTACCGCCGGGCACGAGATGTTAACCTTCATGGATGCATCCTCAGGATTTCAGCAGATTCAAATGGAGCCTTCAGACCAGGAGGATACTGCCTTCATGACACCAACAGATATTTATTGTTATACTGCTACGCCTTTCGGTTTGAAAAATGCAGGTGCAACATACCAGAGATTGGTGAATATGATGTTCAAAGATAAATTGGGGGACACAATGGAGGTATACATCGACGATATGGTGGTAAAATCTAAAAAGGCTGAGGATCACCTGCAGGATATTAAGGGAGCATTTGATATCCTGGATCAATATAACATGAAGCTAAATCCTGCCAAGTGTCATTTCGGAGTAGGGGCAGGAAAGTTTCTAGGATATATGGTGACCAAAAGAGGAATAGAGGCGAGCTCGGAGCAGATTAAAGCTATCTTGGATATCAAATCACCCTCGAACATGAAGGATGTTCAACGGTTAACAGGACGAGTTGCAGCATTGAACAGATTTATCTCGAGATCCTCGAAGAAATGCAAAGAGTTTTATGATATCCTGAAGAAGAACAAGAAGTTCGAATGGGGTGAGAAGCATGAAGCAGCTCTGCAGGATTTGAAGCGATACCTTTCAACTGCACCCTTGTTAATGAAGCCTGAGAATAGTGAACCACTGTCCCTATACCTCGCAGTATCAGGGAATGCTGTAAGTGTCGTCCTAGTAAAGGATCATGAAGGTCAGCAATATCCTGTTTATTATGTTAGTAAAAGTTTGTTAGATGCAGAAACTAGATATTCTCATTTAGAAAAATTGATACTAGCACTAGTTATGGCATCAACAAAGCTTAGACAATACTTTGAAACACACAGAATTCATGTTAAGACAAATTATCCTGTTAAGAATGTGCTTAGGAAACCTGAGATGTCAGGCAGGATGGCCAAGTGGTCGGTAAAGTTGAGTGCTTACGACTTAGTATACGAACCTAGAAATGCCATAAAGTCACAAGCTCTAGCTGACTTTGTGGCTGATTTCAGTAGTGACATTCAGGATGAGGTAGACCTAGAAGTGCAACAATTAGGAGAATCCTCAGGATCCTGGACATTGTACACTGATGGAGCATCTAACGTTAGAGGAGTAGGATTGGGAATACTACTAAAATCGCCACAGGGGGACATATTACCCCAGGCTATTAGATGTGAATTTCCTGCTACCAATAATGAAGCAGAATATGAGGCTTTGATTGCAGGATTAGAACTAGCTAAGAGTATGAGTATTAAGAAATTGCAAGTATATGTTGACTCCTTGTTAATTACTAATCATTTCAATGGATCCTATGCAGTTAAAGGTGAGAAGTTAATCAAATACCTCGATATTCTCAAAAAATTAGCAGGATATTTCGATGTTTTTACACTTGAACAGGTACCAAGGGAAGATAATGCTGAAGCAGATGCCCTAGCAAACCTAGGATCATCGGTCAGGATACCAGAAGGAACCCAAATACCAATATTGCATATCTTATATCCTGCAACGAATCCTCAGGATAAAGAAGTAGTGAATATTCAGGATCCTGTTGCTGAATATCCTGAGGAGGATCCTAAATCCTGGACGGCTCCAATCGTAAGATATCTCAAAGAAGGACACATCCCTAGAGACGAAAATCCTAAGGCATTTAGGATGAAGGTATCACGATTCACCATTATAAATAATATCTTGTATAAGAAATCTCTTGCAAGACCATATCTAAGGTGCTTGGAGGATCCCGAAACTAAAGAAGTACTTCAGGATATACATGATGGGGATTGTGGTAACCATACTGGGGGCAGGTCATTATTCTCAAAGGTGTTGAGAACAGGATACTATTGGCCTACAATGAGGAAAGATGCTACAGAATATGCTCGAAGATGTGATGCATGTCAAAGGCACAATAACATACTGCACCAACCAGCTGAACCACTATATCCTATAGTATCCCCTTGGCCATTCATGAAATGGGGGATGGACATAGTAGGGAAATTACCAAAAGCTCCAGGAGGAAAAGTTTTTATGCTGGCAATGACTGATTATTTCTCTAAGTGGGTGGAGGCTGAAGCATTTGTTCAAGTCAGAGACCAAGAAGTAGTATCATTTATAAAGAGGAATATCCTGACCCGATTCGGAGTACCAGCCGAAATAATCTGTGACAATGGTTCTCAGTTTATAAGCAAGAGAACTACCGACTTTTGCAAGAATTGGGGAATCAAGATGATCACGTCCACCCCGGTACATCCTCAAGCAAATGGACAAGCTGAATCCTCAAATAAGATAAGTGTTAACAACTTGAAGAAGAGATTAGGAGCCAAGAAAGGAAGATGGGCAGAAGAACTACCCTTTGTTTTGTGGGCTGACAGAACAACAGTAAAGAATGCAACTGGCCAGACACCATTCTCCTTGGTATTCGGAGCAGAAGCAGTGATCCCAACGGAGATGGTGATACCTACTGCGAGATCTATCCTGATGGATCCTGAGCAGAATCCTGAAGCTTTGTGCCAGGATTTGGACACCATAGACGAGACAAGAGATGCAGCAAAACTGAGGATGGCAGCATATCAACAAAGAATATCCAAAGCGTACAACAAGAATATAAGGACTAGAAGGTTCAAAGTTGGAGATTGGGTGTTAAGAAAGGCTTTTCAAAATACAACTAATCCTACCGATGGAAAGCTGGCTCCGAAGTGGGAAGGACCATATGAGGTTGAATCAAAATTAGGAAAAGGAGTGTACCGGCTTAGGAATATGGAAGGGGATATGCTACCAAGATCCTGGAATGCCATACACCTAAAGCTCTATTTTAAGTAAGAATAAAATTTAATTTCTATCCCAGAATGGTATGTGTTCTATCTCTTTTAAATATGTTTGAATTCATTTATTATCTTGAACCCAATACTGACTTAGGCATCGGAGGGGTGTTAGCCAAGCTAACACCCACCTTAGTTTAAGGTTGTTTTGCAGAATATGTATCAGGATATAGCTCCAGGATATACGATCAGGATATTTCGGAAGATTAGAGGATTGGCCCCCTCTCTCACGTTTAAGGGATCCTGATCCCTTCAAAGGTTTAAAGGTATTCACCTTTCTTTCGAGTTGGGTTTGAACACCCCGCCTGGAGCGCAAGTCATCTGGGGATAGTTCAAGGTAACGGGACCAGTTAATGTAAAAGTGGCTGATAATTTCGTTACTATTGGCTATATCCTGGATTCTAAAGGTATATGAGGATTGATCACCCTCTCTCACGAAAGGGTATTTTCATACCCTCTAAGGATTAAAGGTTTTCACCTTTCTAAGACTTGGAGTTTATACACTCTTTCCTGTAGCGCATGAAAATCAGGGTTTATCCCCAGCATATTAAGGGTCTATCCCCGGCATATTAAGGGTCTATCCCCAGCATATTAAGGGTTAATGCCCAGGATGTCGAGGGTTTACCCCTGGATATTCAGGATCTATTTAGTAAAGCTAAAGTATGAATGTATCTAAATTCATATGTCAAACACAGGGGACACATATCATACAAGTTAAAGGATGGGTCCAAGTTTGTAAGTGTGCACTGGGGACATTCCTATGGTGGAAAATTGGAAGTGATTCCTTAGGGAATTCCTGGTATGATCTCTCCTTTTTATTTGAATAATTTACAGATTGTATGTCAGTATCCTGATCAGGATATCTCTTAGGATACGTTTACAATGTGTTCCGAAGAATGTTCAAACAAAAGTATTTTTACAAGTAAAATTCACGTAGTGAAAATATAAATAAAGCCAATAAAGGGTTATGTTATTAACATACCAAAAGTTGTGCTCTTGGTTTCACCTCAAACCAAGGACCATCCACCAAGAGCACAATTAGTTCCTTACCATATTTACCTAACAGTTGAAGGTTTTGTCCCAAACTGGGACCCATCCGCCTCCAACTGTTATATTGTTCAAAAAGCAAAACATACTAACGTTGATGACCAAGGGTTTCGACCTAAAACTCAGGATCCCCCCACCTTTGGCCATCATATTGTCTAGATGCAGGAAAGTAAAGTGCAGAAAAAGTAAATTGTTTTAGGGTTACAGACCAACGATCAAATTTAAAAAAAGGTGGGCTCCGGCCTTGGCACGTATATCCATCATTGCCCACCTGAATGCCCTCACACAGCGGCATCTTCTCCAACCTTCTCTGCCTTCTCAGCTTCAGCATCCTGAGCAGCATCCTCACCAGCATCCATTCCAGCATCCGCTCGAGCATCCTTCTTGTCTCCAGCCTTGTCTGCCACCTCTGCCGACTTTGAGGATTCACCAGCTTCAGCCGGAAGGGGCACAGCCTTGCCTCCAAGCTCCTTCAGCTTTGCCACCCAGGATTCAACCGGCCAGGATGGGCACTCAAGGCCTGTTCCCTTGGCCTCATAGGCCATCTTTATACGAGCTTGTAGCAGGGAGACGATGGCAGAAGCTTTGATTCCTTCCCGGAAAGAAACCATGGCCTGTTCATGTTCCATTTGGACAGTGGCCAACTTGATCTCAGCATCCTGGGTCACTTTCTTCAGCTTGTCCTCATAATGCCGAGTCTTCACTTCAGCTATGGCACCTTGGTCAGCGACAGTGGTTTCAAGCTGTTTAATCCTGGCTTCATAGAGTGCAGCAGTACCACAGGCATCGTTGTACAGGTGGAGCAGATGCTGGAGGCCCTGTAAGTAAGCAAGTCAGGTATAAATCAATATTTGCTAACATGGATATCCTGTCAGGATATTCTATCAGGATATATGTGCAGGATGTAGGGTCAGGATATTACCTTATTAAGGAAGGATGTCATCGGTTCCAAGGAATCAGTGAAGCTGAGCTCATCAAAAGAAAATCATTCAGAGCCTGGAGCACTAACTTCAGAGTTCTTCCTCTTCTTTGAGGTGGAAGCACGAGTCCTTGGATTAGCTTTGGGAGCTGGGAGTGGCTTGGAGCTGGTGGCAGCAGGGGTCTCTTTCTTGACCATGACTGGAGTAGGATAACTGTCAAGCTCATCATGATCGAGGAGGATTGGGACTTTGCTGGAGTCTGCATACAGGGAGTTGAATTTCTTCCTAAATATGCCAAATAAAAACATGTATGCAGGATAATGTGCAGGATCCTTACCAGACATGTTTGCACTGGAAAGAGGGCTTGGAGATGGTGGAGACGGGTTAAAACTTCTTTCAGCCTCTGGAAGGAGTCTGATAGCGTCAATCCTTTTTTGTGAATCAGCAAGGGGAGGTGCAAGCTTCCTAAAATCAGTTGTATACAAAACAATAAACAGAAAATTGGTCAGTTCAGGATATGGAACAGGATAAGAGGCAGGATCATCCTTAAACCCTAAGTCCTACCCTTTTTCAACCATTTCACTGGATATTCCGTTCCACCAGGAATTGAGTCTCTTTTTACAAAGAAAAACTTGGATTGCCATTTCTCCTCGTTCCTGGTGGCACGAAGTATCAACGGCTCGCCGGAGGAGGAGTAAAACAGAAATCTACAGGATCTGTGGCACCTAAGCCGGTAAGCTAGGGGGAGGTCATGAACAGAAAGCTCGGGAATACGATTTTTTTTTATCTGATCAAGAACGGAGAAAACACGCCAAAGCATCGGCATTGTTTGGCTAAAAGAGATTTTTGTGATGTTGAAAAATTCAGTGATAAACTCTGGAAAGGGGAACCGTAACCCTAAGGTGAAGGGAAAGGCACTAAAGCACAACCATTCGTCAGAAACCATGTCCGACCGGATTTCCCGGTCAAACGGCCGGAATACTGCCCCTTCCGGGAAGATACCGGAGTATTTCAGGGCCGACAAATGGGCGCTGTCAAAGGAACATATTTCTTTTTCCGGATTCTGGAGAAGATTCTGTTGTATGAATGTGGGGGCGGAGTCTCCGGAACTCGATCTTGTTTGCCTTGTCATATTATCGCCGGAATGCTGAACCGAAAGAAAGAAGAAGAGGGGAAAGAGAGAAGAAGATGGAAGAGAGAGAGAAAGCTTTTTACCTTTTTTCACTTCGGTCAAGGATAAATGGGATAAGAATGAGAAGTTATAGGGTGGTGATGAGTAAATATAGGCTGAGTAGTTGCAAACAGTCACATCATGAGTTTAATATCTTAAATTGCCTCGGTCTCCGGAAAAAATATAACCGTTAGTGCCAGGATACTAAACGGTAACATTTTTTGGGGACAATTGTTATGTGTGAAATTCTGAGCCCATATCCTGGGAAATATCTTGAGTTATATCTTGATTGTGTGATATCTGCTTATGTCCGGGATGCTCATTCAGGATATTGGTAACATCCTGAATGGTATCCTTAGGATTACTAATGGGTTGTGTGAAGGAGTACGCGTCCAGATGAAGCAACGTTCATGAAGACCCTTTCTCCGGGAGACTCGGTCCAAGTTGTTCAAATGAAGACGTTGAAGCCGTATTACTCGGTCTACAACGTTCACCATGGAATATTCGGAGCATCCCATATTTGAAGGAATTTTTGTTTGTATTTCGTTACTATAAATAGGTGGGTATATCAGATCGAATAGGACATCACAGCTACACTCACTACACTCTCATACTTGTTCTCTCGCAATTTATACTTTCACACAAAGTATTGTAACACTTAGCGATCTGGTCAATATCCTGCACTGTATCCTGAAACCTGTTATTACAAACAACATAACCAGCATATTTTTAACACGCTTTTTAGCACACTACCTCACTTAACTAATTTGATCACTTAATTGCTTCGGTAATTTTTGACCAAAACAAGTATTATGAAGAACAAAGTTACGACCCTTACCCATCATATACTTACGATGAGGAACAATGGTGTGAACCATCTACCTCATATGAGTATTATGAGGAACCAAGGATCGAACTTCCGAATTCAAGCTTTGAGGATACTTATTCAACTCAATTTGACGAACCACCAACTATTTCACCCGTAGCCGAAAAGATAATAGAACGCCTTAAAACTATCGAGCGCTATATAAAAGAAGCCCACACAAGGGAAGAGGAATCCCGCGCAAGAGAAGAATTAACTTATAATAAAGAAGAGATAGTTGAAAAGGTAAAAATAGAAGAACAAGTAAGTGAAAAGCCGACACATGAGTTAAACAACGAAAAAGGTGAGTCCGACAACGTTAAAATTCAAGAAGAGTCTAATTTTAAAGAAATTAATCTCTTACCACCTTCTTTCGAAAATCATTGTTTAGTACCCACTCATGCAAAGTTTTTAAAGGAGTTAAACACTGACACTAAAATTGACGAAACGGTAAGCATTAAGTTAACAAATGATCAAACCACGCTAATAAACGAAGATCCATTTGAAATTAACATTACACCGGTTCCATGTTTTTTTCAAAATTCCTTTATTAGTAATATTACAATTGATAAAGATCTTTGTGTTAATATAATGCCAAACTACATTTTCGAAAAATTAAGTATTAGTGATTTTTCTCCACTTCAAATACTCATTTTTCTATCTAATCGGAAAACAATAAAATCAATAGGGATAGTTGAGGATGTGTTGGTCCAAACCAATCAAATGGCAATCCCAACCGACTTTGTCATCCTTGATGACGCTCCACTAGTGTTGGGGCGACCTTTTGTAAAGACCCACGAAGCTTTGAAAAATCGAAAGTATAACAATCTACCCATTCAATTAGGGGCATTAAAAAAAGTGTCGATCTTGAGCGTTCAATGAAATATCCATTCGGCAATAATGACCCCCTAATTGAAGATGAAGATGAACCACCCGATACAAGAGAAGAAATTGACCACTTTTTTGAAGAAGAGGTCGCCATAGAACAAACCTTTGTGGTTCTTGACCGAAATGAGCAACCAAATAAGGAGTCTCCTAAAGACCCACCTCTTGAGCTCAAAGAACTTCCAAAAGGTTTGGAATATGTTTTTCTTGACAAAGATGGTAAATCACCTGTAATTATTTCGTCAAAATTAAATAGTTTGGAAAAAGAAAAATTAATCATACTTTTGAAAAAACACAAAAACGCGATCGCTTGAAAGCTTGTAGATATTAAAGGAATAAGCCCTTCCATGTGCACGCACAAAATTTTAATGAATGATGACTATAAATCGGTAATACAACCACAACGTAGAGTAAATTTAAACGTCCAAGAAGTGGTTAAAAATGAAGTCATCAAATTACTCGACGCCGGACTCATTTACCCAATCTCCGATAGTCCTTGGGTAAGTCTCGTCCAAGTAGTGCCTAAGAAAGGAGGTATGACGGTAATAACTAACGAGAAAAATGAATTAATACCAACAAGAACCGTCACAAGATGGAGAGTATGTATAGATTATCGTCGATTAAATGAGGCAACAAGGAAAGATCACTTTCCTTTACCTTTTATTGATAAAATGTTAGAAAGATTATCCGGTCACAAATTTTATTGTTTTTTAGATGGTTTTTCAGGTTACTTTCAAATACCGATAGCACCCGAAGACCCAGAAAAGACAACCTTCACGTGCCCCTACGGAACTTTTGCTTATTGACGCATGCCTTTTGGTCTATGTAATGCCCCAGCAACCTTTCGCCGTTGCATGGTGGCCATCTTCCATGATATGATAGAAAAGACAATGGAAGTCTTCATGGACGACTTTTCTATCTTTGGAGATTCATACGACCAATGCTTCGATAACCTTGAACGAATGATATCCCGGTGTGAGGAAACTAACCTCGCCCTTGATTGGGAAAAATGTCATTTCATGGTAACGGAGGGAATAGTGCTCGGTTACAAAATCTCAAGCAAAGGAATGGAGGTTGATCGAGCAAAAATAGACACTATTTCTCGATTACCACCCCCATCCTCCGTTAGAGCTATCAGAAGTTTCCTTGGGCATGCCGGATTTTATAGACGATTTATCAAAGACTTTTTAAAAATCTCAAGACCTCTAACTAAATTACTTGAAAAAGATGCCCATTTCATCTTTGACAAGGATTGCAACCAAGCATTTTTAACACTAAAAGAAATGCTAGTCAATGCACCTATCATGATAGCGCCTGATTGGAAATTACCCTTCGAAATAATGTGTGATGCAAGTGACTTTACAGTTGGAGTTGTCTTGGGAAAAAGAAAAGACAAGCATTTTCACCCAATATATTACGCTAGTAAAACACTTAAAGATGCACAAGAAATTACACAACAACAGAAAAAGAATTACTAGCTGTAGTATTTGCTTTTGATAAATTTCGTTCTTATCGTATTCTTTCTAAAACGATAGTTTGTACAGACCATGCAGCCATTCGATATCTCTTTAAGAAACAAGATGCTAAACCACCTTTAATTCGGTGGATTCTACTCCTCCAAGAATTTGACATTGAAATAAAAGACAAAAGAGGAGCAGAAAACACCGCTGTAGATCATCTTTCTCGCTTGGAAGACCCAGCTATGGAGGCAACTAGGGACGAGCAAATCAATGAAAAATTCCCAATGGAGTCCCTAGAAATGGTGGAATACCGAGAAGAGCCATGGTACGCTGACTATGCTAACTACTTAGCTAGCGGTATAGTCACAAAAGGATGGCCACATCATCAAAGAAAAAAATGCTTTGCTGATGTAAAACATTATTTTAGGGAAGATCCTTATCTTTTCAAAATGTGTGCCGACCAACTTATCCGTCGATGCGTACATGGTAGTGAAGCAAGAAGAATTCTCTGCCATACTCATGAAGGTCCATACGGAGGACATCATGGTGCCGCTAGTACCGCACGAAAGATATTTGATTCAGGATTTTATTGGCCCACCATTTACAAAGACGCCCAAAGTCTTATCAAGACATGTGACGCTTGCCAAAGATCAGGTAATATTTCTTCCAAAAACGAATTGCCACAAAATGGCATTCTTGTTTGTGAAATTTTTGATATGTGGGGACTCGACTTTATGGGCCCTTTCCCACCATCAAAAGGAAAGAAATATATACTTATGGCGGTAGATTAATTGCCTAAATGGGCCAAGGCCGAGGCACTTTCAACAAACGATGGAAGGGTTGTGGTAAGATTTCTGAAACGCTTATTTTCTTGTTTTGGAACTCCAAAAGCATTAATAAGTGATAGAGGCACCCATTTTTGTAACCATCAACTTGAAAAAAAATTAACAAGGTATGGGGTCTATCACCGGGTCTCAACAGCATATCACCCTCAAACAAACGGACAAGCCGAAGTGACTAATCGAGGTTTAAAAAGAATACTTGAAAAAACCGTAGGATTAAATAAAAAAATGGGCTGATAAATTAGACGATGCTTTATGGGCTTTTCGAACATCGTATAAAACAACAATAGCTACCACCCCATATAAGCTTGTCTATGGAAAAAGTTGTCATTTGCCGGTAGAAATAGCACACAAAGCCTACTGGGCAATTAAAAACGTAAACTTAGACTAAGAAATTGCCGGTAAAAATCGATATTGTCAATTAAATGAATTAGACGAATTAGGAAATCACGCATATTCTAACTCCGAAATTTATAAGGAAAGAATGAAAATTTTGCATGATAAACACATTAAAATTAATGAATTTCGGGTAGGAGATCAAGTTCTATTGTTTAATTCACGACTTCGATTATTTCCCGGTAAATTAAAGTCTAGGTGGTCGGGACCTTTTTCCATCACCCACATTTTTCCACACGGTGCAATTGAGATTAAATCTCAGAATGGAATTCCATTAAAAGTCAATGGCCAACGGCTAAAGCTTTTATTGAGGATAAAGAGGAAGAAATCTCGCTACAAGCGGCCGAAGAATGAAACGAAGGTTTGAGCATCAACATCAAATCTTGTAAGTTACTAACATCGGGAAAGCATCTAAATCAGTAAGATTTCTAAAACCAAGCTTCGGGAAACAGGACATTCACACGTGCACTTAAAAAAAAACTACCCACCCACGGGGCCGTGTTCGCGCAACTGTCGGGGATAAAACCCCTTTTTCCTTCATTTTCTGCAGATTTTAACGTTCCCCCGACTTCTAACAACGTCAAGGTATGATTCTATCATCATAATTAGTTAGTTTAATCACTTGCATGTAGTTTAACATCAAAAATTTGGGGAAAAAATCTAGGGTTCTTCAACTTGAACAGCATCAAACCTTAAATTTTTGCTTAGATCTGTTAGCATTAGTATAGATGCATGTTATAGGAAGTAAATCAACTTGAATTGTTTGTAGATTTGCCCGATTTCTCACAAAAACCTTAAACCCTTGTTTTTAAACCGAAAAAGATGAAATTGAAAGGGTAAACGGTTTGTTTTGGGAAAAACGGCACTTGGGGTTTTATTTTCAGGGAAAACCGCCACTACTGGAACAAAAATTTTCAAGTTTTCGGGACCGGGTCGAAAAATGGGATTTTTGGGAAACAGACGCCTGAGCACGGGGTCGTGCTCAGCAAGCATGGGGGCGTGTTCAGCTAATTTTTGGTGAACATGGGGCGTGTCCACTGAACACGGGGTCGTGTTCAGCTGACTGTTTTCAGTTTTCTTCAAAAATTTTACTGTTTCGTGCTAATCGTTTGGTGTTTTCTTTCAGATGGCCAAGAAGTTTACTAAGTTCAACCCAAATGAGTATGCTGCTCAAGCACGGTATGAGGTGCTCAAGACTAGGCCCGAAGAAAATCTCCGACAAGTTTGCTTGGATACTCTAGAAGCAGTAGGCCAAATCGACCGCTTCAACAACCTTGTTACTGGTCCACTACGAGCAGCTTTTTGCACTCGCCTTCACTCCGTGCACGAGTATAACATGGAATTTTACAGCACGTTTGCCTTCAAGACAAGAGCGGAGTCGTTTGACAATGAGGGGGGTGGAATTCCATTGTGCAGGGGTTATGTACTCAATCTCAATCGCATAATTTGGGGCAATTGTCGGGTTGTATTCGGAAGAGGATGCTGGATAGGAAGAGAACACTGGTGGTCTCCGCGAACTTCCAGAAAATCAACGCCAAGCTGCATGGGCTCAGATTGGGGAGGGACACTATAACCCGAGCCGAACCAAGAGCACACTATTAAGGGAGCCTCTCTAATGCGACATCCACAGGGTCCTCAACTACTCCCTTTGCCAGAGACATGACAGTGGTGGTGTTGTAGGGTTAAGTGACCTACTAGTCCTCCATTGCATTCACAACCGTATCAACCTCGATGTTCCATACCTGCTACTTCGCAACATGCACTTGAACCAGCTTGCCAATCCCCTGACTCCTATCCTTTTTGGAGGGTGGATCTACCGCCTCTTCAAACATTTGGTCAAAGGATGCCAAGGTCCTTTCAAAAGGGCCCATGGTCTGGAAAAGTGGACCTTGTCATATGTCGCTCCATGAACTTAATCAACGAAGCAGATGACGGGACGGTTAGATTTCAGACGGTTCAAGGGAATGTGTGGAACCCTCAAGAAGCTCTCGTCCTTCACGCTCCACATATCCGTCCTCCTCCCCAATACCACTACCAGCCTCAGGGTGATCCGAGCCAATCCTCCTCTCAAGGAGGTGGTTTTCCTAACTTCTAAAGTTTACATGATTTATTGCAGGAAAATCTCATGTGCACCCGGAACACCTACAATATGGCAGGCAACATGTACGCCCGGGTCAGAGTTATAGAAAGAAACATCTCCGGCATGCAGGATGATATCAGCAACATCCGGGAATACATGGCGGCCCAAGGAGGGGATGATGACGAGGATGAGGACATGGATTGAGCTGGAGGAGTTGGAGGTGGTATTACACGGTCGGAGGTCGTAACAGGTTAACCCTTTATCTCTCACAAACAATTTCATGGCCTGCGTGCCATTGTTGAACAATTTACTTTTCCTAAAACATTTAATTTCTTGCATTTTTCTTTTTCTTTTAGTTTGTGTTGTGGATGATGAAACTATGGTAAAGTAGGATGTTGGTTATTTTGTTTGGTGTGGTATTTATAAGTAAAACAGGAACCTACGAGGCTTAACGCACTAAATATTAGTGCTACATAAGCCTGGAAACCAAAACGGAAAGCAAAAAGCTGTTTTCGGAGATTGCAGATTGTCCACACGGGGCCGTGCCCAGCCGGCACGCCCCCGTGTCCACCACCCAGTACCTGCTGTTTGTTTAAATTCTGCCTAACACGGGGTTGTGTTCACCAGACACGCCCCCGTGTCCACCTTCTGTAAGTTTTTGTTACTGGCAATCTGACCACGGGGTCGTGCTCATCCAGCACGGGGCCGTGTCCAGATGCCCAGTAACAACAAAACCTTGTTTTTAACACCATTTTAGACATTCAATCAACCTAAAAACTTATATTTGGGACACATTGAGGACAGTGTGTAATTTAAGTGTGGAGGAGATGCTAAAATCTTGAATTTTGCAAGTCCTAATAACAAGCCATACACAAAACTCTATTGGAACCGCTAATCACCCCAAATTTTTTCAAAAAATTTTCATTTTTTTACTTTTCTTGGTTTAATTTAGGAATAACAAGTTCTAAAAAGGTTATATTTTTACAAATTTACAACCGATAGCGTCGTGATAAAAAGAACCAACATAAGAAAATTATGAAACGGCATGACAAATCTAGTTAAAATTTGATTATATATACTTGATCACATTAAAAACCCATTCCCACAAAAAGTGAGTTTTGAGCCTTTATTGAGCATACAAATACACATCTTTAAACTAAATGTTCATTTTTCGTTTCTTGTGTGAATAGCCGCTTGGTGTTGAGTGTTTCACAAAATACATCTTCGGCCGAGTGTTGAGTGATCTCCCGTGAGGTATGTGAACTTGTATATAAATGGAATTTTAAAAAGGCATGTTATGCCCAAATAAGTAATTTCTCTTATGAAATGTTCTAAATAAATCATAACGAATAGGATTGTAAATAACATAAAAATAAAAGCCTAATAAAGATCTTGGATTCCCGACACTCAAGACAAGCCCAAAACTTCTCTTCTACCCATTCCATTTGAGGACAAGCAAAGATTCAAGTGTGGGGGTATTTGATGTGTGTAAAATGCAACATATAAATTACATCAAATGAGGCATAAAACTAACCCTTTTTTTAGAACTAATGTTGGAAAAAGTGTGCTTTTGTCTTCCTTTTGTATTTTCAGGATTAAATGAGCGTAAATGAACAAAAAGAGAAAATATGCAGCAAAATCTAACATAATTACAAGAAAAGGAATAGACGTGGCATGCCCGACCCCTCGACAGCATCTTCCCAAGCAAAAACAAGTGAACAGAAGGCTGACTGATGTGTTCAAATATTAACATATAAATTTCATCAAATGAGGCATAAAACTAACCCTTTTTAGTATTAATGTTGGAAAAAGTGTGCTTTTGTCTTCCTTTTGTATTTTCAAGATTAAATGAGCTCAAATTAACAAAAGAAGCAAAAAGACATCAAAATCTAACATAAATACAAGAAAAGGAACAAGACATGGCATGCCCGACCCCACTACAGCATCTTCCCAAGCAAAACAAGAGATCAGAGGCCTGAACACGCCCCGTGCTCAGCCAGCACGGGGGCGTGCCCAAGTGTCAGCAGAAAAGACAAAGTGGTAGAAGCTTCTATTGCCCACCACGGGGCCATGCTCAGCGGACACGGGGCCATGGTCAACTATAAGATTCACACAATCCAGGCAAATTTTCATAGTACAAAGATTCTTCTGCACACGGGGTCGTGCTCAGCGGACACGGGGGCGTGGTCAACTAATAAGACAAAGCTGCATTTAATGAAGAAAGAGAGGATGTGGACACGGGGCCGTGCCCACTGGACACGGGGCCGTGCCCGAGCTTCTGTTCAGCCTATAAATAGAAGTGCTTGGCTCAAGCTCAAACCATCCCTTGGCACACCACCTCTCTCACACTTCACCCACCACCCACCACCACCATAACACCATCATCCACCACCATCATCCATTGTCCATCATAGAGTGTGTGAGTCGTCTCTGGATCCAAGATTGATCGTAAGAGTTCTTGACAATCAAGGCCATGTTTGCCTAAGTCTCTTACATCACTTGGTGAAGACAAAGTGTCTAGTGTAATACTTTTTATTTCTAATCTTTTGCACTTTTTATTTGGTTTCGTATTAATGACTTTAATAACTAGTTGCTTATGTTGAAGGTGATCTTTCCTTATCGTTTGTCCGTGGTGTCTTGAAATTATTGAAATTACTGTCTATATAAAATAAAAGATTTTCACCATTCATATCTCAACGGTCTATATGGAGGTATGTTGGCTACTTGGTCGGGGGTTAAGGGAACGGTTTGGTAAAGGTATTGCCATTGTTCAGCGTTTAGAGGTCCTGCAATGGACCTGGGTCAAATTTAGTAGGACCTCCTTCAATACTTCACGGTATTGGATGGCGGGGGTCCAAACTCTTTGATCCCCTCATAAGTTAACTAATATTAATACTATAACCCGGCTATTTAGGACTGTATCCCTGCTGACTCAGACTACTTAGTCGAGGGTAACGTCACCTCCAAAAGAGGGGCCTACCATAATATTGCATTAATAACTTAATTAATTATCTTCCAATAATCCACCCTTTTAGGATTGTATCCTTGCTGACTCAAACTACTGGGGTGAGGGTAACGTCACCTTCAAAAGAGGGGCCTACTACAATAACTAAGATAATCTCTTAATTATGTGCAAAAGTGCGGAAATAATCAAAGGTTACACTAGATACGAGTCGGAACCAAGTGATTCATCTTGTCTATCTGTTTTTATTTTTATTTTTATTTTCAGCATCTTAGTTAGATTTTATTTTTCTTAGTTTAAAACATTTTTTCTAAACTTTTTATTTTGATTAGACGTTGAGGATAAACCGGTATTAAAAGCTCTTGTGTCCTTGGACGACTTCGGTATCTTACCAACGCTATACTACGCTCACGATGGGTGCACTTGCCCATATGTGTGTTTAGTGTTAGTAAAATATCGTGTTTTATAAATTTAAAACTTGGCTAAAATAAGTGTTAAAGGGGCTTAAAATATACACCTAATATATATAACACTTCACACGCATCAAGTTTTTGGCGCCGTTGCCGGGGACACAAGGATTTTAAGAAAGCTTAAAATCGACGGCCTAATCAGTTTTTCAAAACCTTTTTAAAACGCGCGCACATTTTTCTGCATTTTAGTTTAGATTTGCATTTACAGTAGCCTGTACACGGGGCCGTGTTCACTGAACATGGGGCCGTGCTGCACATTTTCATAAAAACACCCAGTAACAGTAGCTTGAACACGGGCCGTGCTCACTGAACACGCCCCGTGCTCAACGAAATCAGTAAATTTAATTAAAACGCCCAGATACAGATTCTGAACACGGGGCCGTGTCCACTCAACACGAGGCCGTGTCCAGCCTCTGTTTCCGTTTTTGTTTTTGTTTTCTGATCTCGAGACTCGGTTGTGGTCTGCTGAGTGATTCTTATGGATTAATACTCAGGAGGTTACAACTACACCTATGAGGAGGATGATTATAGGGGTAATTATTGCACTAATTGTCGTAACGCACGCTCGGTTCAAAATAATCACTCATATCAACCATCCAATTCATACACCTACTATGAGGAGCCCAGGTACGAGCCATCAACTTCATACACATCCTATGAAGACCAAACGTATGAACCTCCTCCCTCATACTCATATTTTGATGAACCAAGGTATGAGCCTTCTTACTCATACTTTGAGGAACCAAGATATGAGCCACCACCTTCGTATGCTTATTATGAGGAGCCATGGTGTGAACAACCCACCTCATATGAGTATTATGAAGAACAAAATTCCGAACCTTATCCATCATATGCTTACAATGAAGAACAATGGTGCGAACCATCTACTTCATATGGGTACTATGAGGAAAAAAGGGTCGAACAACCGGATTCAAGCTTAGAAAATTCCGATTCTTTTTCTATAACCGAAGTAACCGATAGGATATTAGAACACATTAGAGTTATCGATCTTTGTATAAGAGAATCTCGCGCAAGGGAAGAGGAGTCCCGCGCAAGAGAAAAATTAAAAAATGAAGAGATAACTGAAAGTGTAAAAATGGAAGAACAAATAAGTGAAAAACCGACACATGAGTTAAACAACGAAATAGGTGAGTCCGACAACGTTAAAATACAAGAAGAGTCTAATTTTGAAGAAATTAATCTCTTGTCACCTTCTTTTGAAAATCATTGTTTAGTACCCACTCATGCTAAGTTTTTAAAAGAGTTAAACACTAACACTAAAATTGACGAAACGGTAAGTGTTAAGTTAACTAATGATCAAACTTCGCTAATAAAAGAAGACCCATTTGAAATTAACATTACACCGGTTCCATGTTTCTTTCAAAATTCGTTTATTAGTAATGTCACAATCGATAAAGATCTTTGTGTTAACATAATGCCTAACTACATTTTCGAAAAATTAAGTATTAGTGATTTTTCTCCACTTCAAATACCCATTTTTTTATCCAATCGAAAAGTAATAAAATCAATTGGTATAGTTGAGGATGTTTTGGTTCAAACAAATCAAATGGTAATCCCGACCGACTTTGTCATCCTCGATGACGCTCCTCTAGTGTTGGGGCGACCATTTGTAAAAACTCACGAAGCTTTGAAGAACCGGAAGTTCAACAATCTACCTCTTCAATTAGGGGCATTTAAAAGAAGTGTCGATCTCGAACGATCAATGAAATATCCATTCGGCAATAATGACCCCCTAATTGAAGATGAAGATGAACCACCCGATACAAGTGAAGAGATTGACCACTTTGTTGAAGAAGAGGTCGCCATAGAACAAACTTTTAAAGTTCTTGATCGAAATGAGCAACCAAATAAGGAGTCTCCTAAAGACCTACCACTTGAGCTCAAAGAACTTCCAAAAGGTTTGGAATATGCTTTTCTAGACAAAGAGGGTAATTTACCTGTAATTATTTCGTCTAAATTAGATAGCGTAGAAAAAGAAAAATTAATTAGCCTTTTGAAAAAACATAAAAATGCA
Source organism: Helianthus tuberosus (assembly GCA_030545235.1). NCBI lineage: Eukaryota > Viridiplantae > Streptophyta > Magnoliopsida > Asterales > Asteraceae > Helianthus > Helianthus tuberosus. Next base: position 107,115 of record JARYGA010017522.1, read on the forward strand.
ATAGCTTGGAAACTTGTAGACATAAAAGGAATTAGTCCTTCTATGTGTACACACAAAATTTTGATGAATGATGACTACAAAACGGCCATACAACCACAGCGTCGAGTGAATCCAAATGTTCAAGAAGTGGTTAAAAACGAGGTCATCAAACTACTTGACGCCGGACTTATCTATCCTATCTCCGATAGTCCTTGGGTGAGTCCCGTCCAAGTAGTTCCAAAGAAAGGAGGTATGACGGTAATAACTAACGAAAAGAATGAATTAATACCAACAAGAACCGTCACAGGATGGAGAGTATGTATAGATTATAGACGATTAAATGAAGCAACAAGAAAAGACCATTTTCCTTTGCCCTTCATTGATCAAATGTTAGAAAGATTATCCGGTTATAAATTTTATTGTTTCTTGGATGGTTTTTCAGGTTACTTTCAAATCCCGATAGCACCCGAAGACCAAGAAAAGACAACTTTCACATGTCCCTATGGAACTTTTGCTTATCGACGCATGCCGTTTGGTCTATGTAATGCCCCAGCAACATTCCAACGTTGCATGGTAGCTATCTTCCATGATATGATAGAAAAGACAATGGAAGTCTTCATGGACGACTTTTCTATCTTTGGGGATTCATACGACCAATGCCTCGATAATCTTGAACGAATGCTATCCCGATGTGAGGAAACTAACCTCGCCCTTAATTGGGAAAAATGCCATTTCATGGTAACGGAGGGAATAGTACTCGGTCACAAGATCTCAAGCGAAGGGATGGAGGTGGATCGAGCCAAAATAGATACCATTTCTAGATTACCACCTCCATCCTCCGTAAGAGCTATCAGAAGTTTCCTAGGGCATGCCGGATTCTATAGACGGTTTATCAAAGACTTCTCAAGAATCTCAAGACCTCTAACAAAATTACTTGAAAAAGATGCCCCTTTCATCTTTGACAAGGATTGCAATCAAGCATTTCTAACCCTAAAGGAATTGTTAGTCAATGCACCTATCATGATAGCGCCTGATTGGAAATTTCCTTTCGAAATCATGTGTGATGCTAGTGACTTTGCAGTTGGAGCTGTCTTGGGACAAAGAAAAGAAAAGCATTTCCACCCAATTTATTATGCTAGTAAAACACTTAATGATGCACAAGAAAATTACACAACAACTGAAAAAGAATTACTAGCTGTGGTATTTGCTTTTGATAAATTTCGTTCTTATCTTGTTCTTTCTAAAACTATAGTCTATACAGATCATGCAGCCATTCGATATCTCTTCAAGAAGCAGGACGCAAAACCACGTTTGATTAGGTGGATTCTACTCCTCCAAGAATTCGACATTGAAATCGGAGACAAAAGAGGAGCGGAAAACACTGCAGCAGATCATCTTTCGCGCTTAGAAGACCCAGCTTTGGAGGCGACCAGGGACGAGCAAATCAACGAAAAATTTCCAACAGAGTCCCTGGAAATGGTGGAATATAAGGAAGAACCATGGTACGCCGACTATGCTAACTACCTAGCTAGCGGTATAGTCACAAGAGGATGGTCACATTATCAAAGAAAAAAATTCTTTGCCAATGTGAAACACTATTTTTGGGAAGATCCATATCTTTTCAAAATGTGTGCCGACCAACTCGTCCGACGATGCGTACATGGTAATGAAGCACGAAGAATTCTCCGCCATTGTCATGAAGGTCCATACGGAGGGCATCATGGTGCCGCTAGTACCGCACGAAAGGTATTTGATTCAGGATTTTATTGGCCAACCATTTACAAAGACGCCCAAAGTCTTGTCAAGACATGTGATGCTTGCCAAAGAACAGGTAATATTTCTTCCAAAAACGAAATGCCACAAAATGGCATTCTTGTTTGTGAAATTTTTGATGTGTGGGGACTCGACTTTATGGGACCTTTCCCACCATCGAAAGGAAACAAATATATACTTGTGGCAGTAGACTACTTGTCTAAATGGGCCGAGGCTGAGGCACTTCCAACAAATGATGGAAGAGTCGTGGTAAGATTTCTGAAAAAACTATTCTCTCGTTTTGGCACACCTAAAGCCTTAATAAGTGATAGAGGTACCCATTTTTGCAACCATCAACTTGAATTTTTTTTAACAAGATATGGGGTCTATCACCGGGTCTCAACAGCATATCACCCTCAAACAAACGGACAAGCCGAGGTGACTAATAGAGGTTTAAAACGAATACTTGAAAAAACCGTAGGATTAAATAAAAAGGAATGGGCAGATAAATTAGATGATGCTTTATGGGCTTTTCGAACTGCTTATAAAACAACAATAGGCACAACCCCATATAAGCTAGTCTATGGGAAAAGTTGTCATTTGCCAGTAGAAATTGCACACAAAGCCTACTGGGCAATTAAAAATGTAAACTTAGATTTAGAATTTGCCGGTAAAAATCGATTTTGTCAATTAAATGAATTAGACGAACTTAGGAATTATGCATACTCAAACTCCGAAATTTATAAGGAAAGAATGAAAAATTTGCACGATAAACGTATTAAACCTAATAAATTTCGGGTAGGAGATCTAGTTCTTTTGTTTAATTCACGACTTCGATTGTTTCCTGGTAAATTAAAGTCTAGGTGGTCAGGACCTTTTTCCATCACCCATATTTTCCCACATGGTGCAGTTGAAATTAAATCTCGAAATGGGCCTCCATTTAAAGTCAATGGCCAACGTCTGAAACTCTATCAAGGATTCATTGAGGATGAAGAAGAAGAGATTTCGCTTTAAACAGTGGAGGAATAAAACATCATGCCTGGTAAGTTACGAACGATTGAGACAACAAATAAAGCGGTAAGTTATCTAACCAAAGCTTATGGGAAACAAAGGCACTCACACGAGCACTAAAAAAAAATATTTTCAAAACTGTGCTCGGCACGAGGCCGTGTCCGCTGGACACGGGGCCGTGTCCGCGCTGCAGTCGGGATAAATTCCCTTTTTCAAAACAGTTACTTCATTCCACACGCCCCGTTTCCCCGAAAAAGCTCTGGTTTCAGGCGATTTTTCGCAGATTTTCAACGTCTCCTATCGCTCTAACAACATCAAGGTATGATTCTATCACTTTTAGTAGTTAGATTAGTTACTTGCATGTAGTTAAAACACCAAAAATTTGGGGAAAAATCTAGGGTTCTTGAAGTTCACCCAGATCGAACCTCAAATTTTTGTTTAGATCTGTTTGCATTTAGTTAGATTAGTGTTAAGGGAAGTAAATACACTTGTATTGTTCATAGATTCACCCTATTTCTCACAAAAACCCCAAACCCTTGTTCTTGAACCGAAAAAGATAAAATTGATAGGGTAAACGGGATATTTTGGGAAAAACGGTGCTTAGGGTTTCATTTTCGGGGGAAACCGCACCTATTGGACCAAAAATTTTCAAGTTTTCGAAACCGGGTCGAAAAATGAAATTTTTGAGTAACAGACGCCTGGACACGGGGCCGTGTCCGCTGAACACGGGGTCGTGTCCAGCCCACTGTTGGCAGTTTTGTCCGAAAATATTTCTGTTTCGTGCTAACTTTTGGTGTATTCTTGCAGATGGCCAGGAAGTTCACAAGATTTAACGCCAATGAGCTCGATGCAAGAGCTCGATACGAGATTCTTCAAACAAGGCCGGAGGAACACCCGAGGCAAGCTTGCACGGACTTGCTAACCATGGTGAATCAAATTGACCGTTTCAACAACATTGTCACGGGACCACTCAGAGTCGCACTAACAACTCGACTCCGTTCCGTACACGAATGCACTTTGGAGTTCTATAGCACCTTCACATTCAACTCGAGGTGCGACCCGTTCGACAATGACGGGGTAGCATTCCGATATGGCGGAACGAAATATTCGATCTCTATGGCTCAGTTTGGAGCAATTATCGGGTTGTATGCGGAAGAGGATGCGGGAAACAAAGAAAATACTGGAGGGATGAGAGAGGTAGGTGAGAACGAACGCCAAGCCATGTGGGCTCAGATTGGAGAGGGGTACTACAATCCGAGCAGAACTAAGAGTACAAAGTTGAGGGATCCGCTATACAGATACATTCATAGGCTCCTCGGCTACTCTCTTAGCCAAAGGCATGAAAGTAGTGGCGTCGTTGGTTTAAGAGATTTGGTTGTCCTCCACTGCATCCACAACCGCAGGCCGCTCGATGTTCCGTTCCTCATGCTCCGAAACATGCATCACAACCGCCTTGCTAGTGCACCGACTCCTATTTTCTTTGGGGGATGGGTGTACCGTCTCTTCAAGCACTTCGCCCACATACCTAGGTCATTTGAGAGGAGCCCATGGTCGGGTACGGTGGATATACACATATGCCGCTCAATGAACCTGATTTATGAGGCGGAAGACGGGATGGTAACCTATCAAAGGATGCAAGGTCATGCATGGAACCCGCAAGAAGCGCTTGTCCTCCAAGCTCGGCAACATCATCAATACCAATACCAACCCCACGGTGATCCGGGCCAATCATCCTCCTCCGGAGGTGGGTTTCCTAATTTCCAAAGTTTGCATGATTTGTTGCAGGAAAACCTTATGTACACCAGGAACACTTACAACATGGCGAGAAACACCTACCACCGGGTCGGAGCTATCGAAAGAAACCTATCCGAGATCCAAGACGATGTTGGATATATACGAGACCACATTGCACGCCATGGAGGGGATGATGACGATGATGATGATGACGATGCTATGGAGTAGGCGAGAGGAGCAGAGGAGCAAGCGGTTGGTTGATGATTTCACAGGTTAACCCTTTTCCACTTTTGAACAATTGATGGCCAGCGTGCCAAAGTGTTGAACAATTTACTTTTCCTAACTTCTTTTATTTTCTGCATTTATTTTTCTTTTAACTTTGACATGGATGTTAACTTTGGTAAAAGTAGGATGTTTGCTATGTTTTGGTCGAGTGTTCATTGATTAAACAGGTACAAACGAGGCTTAGAGTACTAAACATTAGTACTACTAAAGCCGGGATAGGAAAACAGACGAAAGAAACCTGTTTTTTAACTTTGCAGACTGTCCACACGGGGCCGTGTCCAGCGGACACGCCCCCGTGCCCACACCCCTGAACCAGCTGTTTGTATTCATTCTGCAGACCTTGATAGACACGGGGTCGTGTTCAGCCGACACGCCCCCGTGTTCGCCTTCTGTAAGTTTTTGTTACTGGCACCTGAGCACGGGGTCGTGTCCACCCAACACGGGGTCGTGCCCAGATGACCAGTAACACAAAATTCTTGTTTTTCACACCTTTTTACACATTCAATCAACCTAAAAACTTATTTTTGGGACACATTGAGGACAATGTGTAATTTAAGTGTGGGGGGGATGCTAAAACCTTGAATCTTGCAAGTCCTAAATACAAGCCTTACACAAAACTCTATTGGAACCGCTAATCACCCCAAATTTTTTTCAAAAAAAAATTCATTTTTTTTACTTGTCTAGGTTTAACTCGGGAAATTCAAGTTCTTAAAAAGGTTATATTTTTACGAATTTACAACCGATAGCGTCGTGATAAAAAGAACCAACATAAGAAAAATATGAAAAGGCATGACAAGCTTAGTTAAAATTTAATTATATATACTTGATCACATAAAAAACCCATTCCCACAAAAGTGAGTTTTGAGCCTTTATTGAGCATACAATTACATATCATTAGAACTAATTGCTCATTTTTTCGTTTCTTGTGTGAATAGCCGCTTGGTTCTTACGACTCTAGAACTTGCCATGACAATACATTCCTGGTCCTTACCAACTTAAACCCGAGTAAATACATGATGAAGGCATTAGGACTAACCCTTTTTATTTCTACACCATTATTTTTCTTTTTTTTTACCACCTACCCAAAATCCCCCTAGTTAGCCCCTTTGAGCCTAAACCTTCTCATTTCATAACCCAAACCAAACACCCTTTTTACCCACCAAAACCTTTTTCATTTTTACCCCTTTGTTTTAGTAACAAGTTCGGTTCTTCATATGACTTTTCAAAAAAAAAAAAAAAAAAAATTTGTGTTGATGATGAAGCAAAAGAAAATAAACAAACAAGTTCATCAAAAATAACTTTGTTTGAATAAATAGCTTCATCAAAATAAAAGTTACAAAAATAGAAAGTCATACGAAAACCGACACTTGTTACGCTTTTCGCCCTTTTTCTACTAACCACTAACCACCAACCCAACCACCTACCTTTAACCCAAGCCTAACCCTTAACCCACAAAGTCCTCTTGATATTTACAAAGGTATATAAGTTAAAAAGGAGGAGGATTGATTGCTTGGCAAGCCTATGGTAGGAGTAAGTTCCATGCCGCTCTCGAGTGATCCACAAAAATACATTTTCGGTCGAGTGTTGAGTGATCCCCGTGAGGTATGTGAACTTGTATATAAATAGAATTTTACAAAGGCATGTTATGCCCTAATAAGTAATTTATCTTATGAAAAGTTTTTAATAAATCATGACGAATAGGATTGTAAATAAATAAAAATAAAATTAAATAAAGAATCTTGGAAATCCCGACACTCTATGACAAGCCCAAAACCTTCTTTTCTACCCATTCCATTTGGGAGTGTAAATAGCCACATATTAAAGAGTTTTGCTTGAGGACAAGCAAAGATTCAAGTGTGGGGGTATTTGATGTGTTCAAATATTAACATATAAATTTCATCAAATGAGGCATAAAACTAACCCTTTTTTAGTACTAATGTTGGAAAAAGTGTGCTTTTGTCTTCCTTTTGTATTTTCAGGATTAAATGAGCTCAAATTAACAAAAGAAGCAAAAAGACATCAAAATCTAACATAAATACAAGAAAAGGAACAAGACATGGCATACCCGACCCCACTACAGCATCTTCCCAAGCAAAACAAGAGATCAGAGGCCTGAACACGCCCCGTGCTCAGCCAGCACGGGGGCGTGCCCAAGTGTCAGCAGAAAAGACAAAGTGGTAGAAGCTTCTATTGCCCACCACGGGGCCGTGGTCAACTATAAGATTCGCACAATCCAGGCAAATCTTCATAGTACAAAGATTCTTCTGCACACGGGGTCGTGCTCAGCGGACACGGGGGTGTGGTCAACTAATAAGACAAAGCTGCATTTAATGAAGAAAGAGAGGATGTGGACACGGGGCCGTGCCCACTGGACACGGGGCCGTGCCCACTGGACACGGGGCCGTGCCCGAGCTTCTGTTCAGCCTATAAATAGAAGTGCTTGGCTCAAGCTCAAACCATCCCTTGGCACACCACCTCTCTCACACTTCACCCACCACCCACCACCACCATAACACCATCATCCACCACCATCATCCATTGTCCATCATAGAGTGTGTGAGTCGTCTCGGGATCCAAGATTGATCGTAAGAGTTCTTGACAATCAAGGCCATGTTTGCCTAAGTCTCTTACATCACTTGGTGAAGACAAAGTGTCTAGTGTAATACTTTTTATTTCTAATCTTTTGCACTTTTTATTTGGTTTCGTATTAATGACTTTAATAACTAGTTGCTTATGTTGAAGGTGATCTTTCCTTATCGTTTGTCCATGGTGTCTTGAAATTATTGAAATTACTGTCTATATAAAATAAAAGATTTTCACCATTCATATCTCCACGGTCTATATGGAGGTATGTTGGCTACCTGGTCGGGGGTTAAGGGAACGGTTTGGTAAAGGTCTTGCCATTGTTCAGCGTTTAGAGGTCCTGCAATGGACCTGGGTCAAATTTAGTAGGACCTCCTTCAATACTTCACGGTATTGGATGGCGGGGGTCCAAACTCTTTTATCCCCTCATAAGTTAACTACTATTAATACTATAACCCGGCTATTTAGGACTGTATCCCTGCTGACTCAGACTACTTAGTCGAGGGTAACGTCACCTCCAAAAGAGGGGCCTACCATAATATTGCATTAATAACTTAATTAATTATCTTCCAATAATCCACCCTTTTAGGATTGTATCCTTGCTGACTCAAACTACTGGGGTGAGGGTAACGTCACCTTCAAAAGAGGGGCCTACTACAATAACTAAGATAATCTCTTAATTATGTGCAAAAGTGTGGAAATAATCAAAGGTTACACTAGATACGAGTCGGAACCAAGTGATTCATCTTGTCTATCTGTTTTTATTTTTATTTTTATTTTCAGCATCTTAGTTAGATTTTATTTTTCTTAGTTTAAAACATTTTTTCTAAACTTTTTATTTTGATTAGACGTTGAGGATAAACCGGTATTAAAAGCTCTTGTGTCCTTGGACGACCTCGGTATCTTACCAACGCTATACTACGCTCACGATGGGTGCACTTGCCCATATGTGTGTTTAGTGTTAGTAAAATATCGTGTTTTATAAATTTAAAACTTGGCTAAAATAAGTGTTAAAGGGGCTTAAAATATACACCTAATATATATAACACTTCACACGCATCACTGACCACGGCCCCGTGCCCAGCGGACTCGGGGGCGTGGCCAGATGTCTGCAGAAAAGACAAAGCTATAGAAGCTTCTATTCCCGATACGGGGGCATGCCCAGCTCAACACGACCGTGGTCAACGCTAAGATTTGCAGAATCCAAGCAAATCTTGATAGTACAGATACGCTTCTGCACACGGGGCCGTGCCCAGCGGACACGGGGGCGTGTGGAGCTAACGCAGACAAATTGCAATTAATGAAGAAAGAGAAAGTGGATGGACACGAGGCCATGCCCAATGGACACGGGGCCGTGTCCGGGCTTCTGTGCAGGCTATAAATAGAGGTGCTTGGTTCACTTCAAAGGCATCCCTTGGCAAACCACCTCTCTCACACTTCACCCACACTCCACCACCACTACAACCCACATCCACCACCATCATCCATCATAGAGAGTGTGTAGTAGTCTCGGGATCCAAGATTGATAGTAAGAGTTCTTGACAATCAAAGGCCATGTTTTCCTAAGTCTCTTACATCACTTGGTGAAGACAAGCATTTAGTGTAATACTTTTGATTTTTAATATTTTCGCACTTTTTATTTGGTTTTGTATTAATGACTTTAATAACTAGTTTCTTATGTTGAAGGTGAAACTTCCTTATCATTTGTCTGTGGTGTCTTGGCGTTATTTTACTATCTATATAAAATAAAAGATTTACACCATTCACATCTCTACGGTCTATATAAAATAAAAGATTTACACCTGGTCGGGGGTTAAGGGAATTGTTTGGAAAGGTTCTTGCCTTGTTCAGTGTATAGATCCTACAAGGACCTGGGTCAAGCTTACTAAGACCTCCTTCAATACCCACAGATATTGGATGGCGGGGGTGTGAATGGCTTGATCCCCTTATATGTATACTACTATTAATACATTAACCCGGCTACATAGGATTGTATCCCTGCTGACTCAAACCACTTAGCCTAGGGTAACGTTAGCTTCAAAAGAGGGGCCTACCACATTACGCATTAATAACTTAATTAATTATCTTTCAATATTCCGACCCTTTAGGATTATATCCTTGCTGACTCAAACTACTGGGTTGAGGGTAACGTCACCTTCAAAAGAGGGGCCTACTACTATAACTAAGATAATCTCTTAAAAAGTGCAAAAGTGCGGAAATCATCAAAGGTTACACTAAAGGCGAGTCGGATCCAAGTGATTCATCTTGTCTTTTATTTTATTTTATTTTTCAGCATTTTTAGTTTTTATTTTCATGTTTAAAACTTTTTTCTAAACTTTTGATTTGATTAGACGTTGAGGATGAACCGGTACTAAAAGCTCTTGTGTCCTTGGATGAGCTCGGTATCTTACCAACGCTATACTACGCTCACGATGGGTGCACTTGCCCATATGTGTGTTTAGTGTTAGTAAAATATCGTGTTTTATAAATTTAAAACTTGACTAAAGTGTTAAAAAGGGCTTAAAATATAACTAAAAATATATTCACACCGACACACATCACCTAGTCTTCCTAAATGCCGAATTAGAGTGCGGTAAATAGGTTACACTGCAGCTTGCGCCATGCTACCTCCTTGGGGTAAAGCGGATGTCAAGGTTGGGGTCTTATCATAGCAACTTTACTTGGATAAGTTTGAGGTGTCTTAAGTACTGTACAAATCCATACGTAAGTATCCGACAGTGTTAAGGTAAATCCTTCCTGAACGTTAGCCATCTTCTCATGCTTAGATAATGGGTCTCATACGACTCGTACTACAGGTGGGAGTGTTAGGTGCGAAGCAGCCATAGGCAAACTTCCTACCTTGCAGGAGGGGGGGGGGGGGGTTATAGTAACCATCTCGGTTAATGTTCTACTGGGTTGGGATTTAGAACAATATAGGAGTTCCAAATAGATAGTGATAATTTGCTTGACCCGCGGAGTCCACCAGGATTTCCATGCACTACAAGTTGTTATTACGTGGGCCCCCATAATAATAAATCATCTTGCATGGTCACCCTAATTTTCCCTCGTTCAAAGCAGCTGATTAATCAAAAAGGGGCACTACTGTCCTCATACCTTCAACATGGAAAGGACCTTTATAATGGTCCACGCGCCAACGCCCGTTGTTGTTATGCGCGAAATGGCACAATGCTTAGAAAGAATAGGAATAAGGAGGGTTCCTAGCACTAGAAGCTAGAGGGGCACCTCTAAGATGAGTACTCCATCCTCTTTATCTAGAAAAGAGTGTCGTCGCTCAGGATTCATAAATGCCTCAGGGACCTCGTCCCGCTGATAAGGTTGCTGTCCAAGGTTGCCTCCTCCGTCTCGCCATCACTGTCGTAGTCAGACACCTTTGCATTCGAGAAGGATGAATAGCCATCTCCCACGGAGAGCGAGCTCAAGGTCTTGTTTAGTAATTACCTCAGTTTGAGATCCACAATAAACGCGAGGTCGTTAGTAGCATTGTGCGAGTCAAGAGCGGTAATAGAATCCAAGGTCGAAGGTATCCCGTTCCCGTCAATAATAATTTCATACATATATATACACATATATTATTAGATAATAATGTTACTTAGTATATACAACAAAATAAATGCAACATGTCACATATAACTCTCGTTTGTTCCTTCGGGGGGGGGGGGGCATTTTGTCTTTGACAAGTCTATCCCACATGGACTGACTATACCTCAATTAACACATTAGTCAGGGTATTCCCTTCCCTACTAATGTCCTTACTTTGCCTTTGCTTTGTCTTTGCCTTGTCTTTCCTTTGCCTTTCCTTTAAAAAATGCTCGACTCATGGATCTTGGCGCTTTTTGTAAATGCAATGAAAAACCTTTTTGTAAAAATGTTTTTGTGAGAGAATCCTAGTGATTGTAGTCTAGACTCGAGAAGGAATCCTAGTTCACTTCAATCGAAGCTCTGATACCAAACTGTCACACCCTGACTTTTGCGGAAGCGTATGATGTGTGGCTTGTTCAATACCATTGCATTCAATTATAACAAACAACTATATGATTAAAAACATGATGTTCATCCATTCATAAGTTCAAAATGTTACAAACACGTGTCATTAAGTTTCGACCAACAAATCCTCAAGTTATTTTACAAATCAAAAGTGGATGACATCAAAACTTGAAATTTATGTCTTGTAACAACACCTGCGCCCAAGATCCATCTTGTTTCCTGAAATACATGTAATTTCGAAAACACCAACAAAAGTTGAGCGAGTTCATGTGTTTTTGTAAGAGTTCGAATAATCTTGTAAACATTTGTAATCACTGTAAGTATGCCTTTGTAATCCGGTATGAAAGCGTCTATGAACATATCAATTAATGTGTAGCTAATACATTAATATGTGTGACGTGATGCAGGAAGGCTCAATCCTTGCAGATTTTGTACCGGGCTTCCGGCTGGAAGACATAGTCACCTCATGGGCCTAATCCCGGTCTCCATGGGTAGGGCTCGCAACACCCAAATAGATCTATCACTCATGTCCCTCTGTCCTACTACGAGGATTAGTGGTCTTAAGCGTTGTACCCACCACTCACATGATCTAACAGTTCATTCCTTAGTTAACCATACCATATATAAACGTTTGTAAACAATTTGTAACATGTACTTCACCCCCGAAGTTATAAAACTGAAAACAGTTAAAAGAAAAGGGGGACATGAACTCACAGATTTGCATCCTACCTCCTGTATACCCAAAGTATGTATCCTTACGCCGTACTACAACCTACACACGTGTTATGGTTTATTAGACGGCTGGATCGTGCCACGACTTTTAGTCTTGTTTGTTATGACTTAGTATCTTTGTGTTACATCTTCGATGTACTTATATTATTCCATAGTGTATAATTATTTGTTAAAATAATAATATTTTAACTTCAATTATATTTATTAATTGTTGGAATATTAGTTAGAATAATATATTTTAACTTGACACATTACATGCTTATACATGTATAACTTTTCCCAAGGGTGGGTGTATTCATACTCGTATTCTTAAACTTGTATATTTTTGCCAAGTATCGGTGGCATATTCCGGTGTATTTATACGTACTTTTTATTGTGTTTATTAAGTATTCTTATACTTAATTTTTGTATTAAACTTTCCGGAATAATATTTCTAATAAAAATTCACCAATATATATTCTTAAGAATATATATTTTAAGAAAATTTATATAGAAGAATTATCTATAATTTTTTTTCCCTTGGCAAAAATAATTGTATTTTCATTTAAACCTCAAAAATAATATATTTTCAAGTTTATCTTAGAAATATTTATAAATCCATTTTGCACTAAAAAATAATATATTTTCTTCTTGTAAAAAAATATGATATATTTTGTAGCACTTGCAAAAATCATATTTTTGTCCTCTTGGTTTCCAAAATACCGTTTATCAAAATATACTTATAAAATTAAATTCCGGAATATTTTGTAGCTTATATTCCTTGTTCGGTTTCCCCAATATTTTGGGTATAAATTGTATATTTATTTTCTTGGAATTTTGGTAATATTCGGTGTTATAATTTCTTGGTATTTTGGTGAGTTATATTATTTCAAGTCCTAAAATAATATAACTAATACATACAATATACAAGTAATCACACACATTGTGACATCTAAGTATATATTTTTCTAAATACATATTTAGTCACTTTTATTTATAAAAAACCAACTTCCAATATTTTGTAATTTATGTAACAAAAATTATGGCAATCTTTCTATGAAGAGTTATGATTAAAATATACTTGTAAACACTTGTTTAAAAATATTTTTCTAAGTGTTTAAATTCTAGAAAATTTTTGCCATAGTTTCCCCTTAAAATGGAGGTTTACATGCTTCCTAAGCATATCATTTTCTTTTATAAATCATCACAATTCATCAACAAAGCAAACAATACTTACCAGAGCCAAAATCATGCCATAAACACTACTTCATGAACTTGAAAATTTATAAAATTTCTAGTAACTTAGTATGGTGTTAAGTAAGCTTAGTTACCCTTTAAAGTGTGGTTATTTAGTTATAAATCACATTCTTGCAAATTTTAGACTTTCACAACTTGTAAAATGATTTTTCTAAAAATCATTCTTTTGAATTTTTCTTGTTAACAACATATTTCTACACTTGATTTAACACTAAAAATGTGATTAGTTTCTTTAAAACTCATGTTTTTGTAAACCTTGTAATTTAACTTAGTTTCTTGAGAAAACCCTCTTTGAAATCATTCTTCTACAAGACTTACATCATGTTTTAAACATCATTATTCAAGAAAGCATCTTCATATTTCAAGTCCATGTTTACATAAAGGATGTTCATCTTCGTTTTTCACAAGATCATCCTCTCATCTTGCTAGATCATGTGTTTAATCATAATCTAGCAAGTTTCATATGATGTTTAACATCATAAACACAAACAATCAACAACCAAGAAGCATACAAACACTTAAACAACATAGTTCATGATGATTTAGAGCTTTATGTTAGTGATTATGTTCTTTATTCCTTATGTTCTTCATGATTAGTCTTTTACATAACCTTTTAACCATCATAATAAGAAGTAAAATGAGATTACAAGAGTCTTACTACTACCACAAGGCTAGGGAAGAGATCAAAGTTGAACAAGATGATGAACAAGGTGGATAAAAGCTCTAGAGAGTGGTCCTTCAAGTTCCAATGCTACCAAGCTTCCTAACTTTGCTTCTTACACCTTAGGATATGCTTAGAATGGATGGAAGGTGATTGAAAATGGATGTGTATTGTGGGTGTCTTGTGGCCGTGAGCAAGGGAAAGGAGAGGAGAAAGAGTGGTGAAGTTTGTGAAAATGAAAGTTTATGAGGATATAGTGGTTTTTATTTACAACTCTTCCAACATGCCCTTAACCAATGTATATTATGTTCCAAAAGATCAAACATAATCTAATAAAATATGGTAACAAAATCATGGGTGGGACCCATGTTCCTAACCGTAAGTGGGGGGGGGGGGGTGTATGGTTAGGTTGTAAAAATTAGTTAGTAAAATTAGTTAGGTTGTAATGGGCAATGGTTAGTGTTTTATGTATTATATGTTTGTAAGATGTGTTATGATGTTCGGTGACCATAACTAGCTTCGTAACGCTAAAACAATGCTTCTAGTGAAAATTTGGTGTTTTGGGGAGTGTCCGGTTGTTCGGTTGGTTACCGGTTCGTTAAAGTGCTAAATAGCGTAGTTTAGTGTGCTTTTGTTAGGACCGGTTTGACTCCGAACGATTGCGAACCGACTCGTACGACGTGCGGAATCCGTGTACGAGCAAGACCGAAACACACGAGACGTACAATAAACGTGATTCTTTGATAGATCTGAAATGATACAAGAACCGTGAATCACCTTGGACAAGCTTTCTCTCTCTACTTTCTCTCTCTAGAACTCTAGCTCTCCAAGTCACAAATGGCAAAAGTTCCAAAAGTTAACCCTAACTCACCTATTTATAGGCCAAGGCTTATAAGGAGAGTTCCCCTTATTTACATAAATGCCACCTTGCCTTTTTCTAGATATTTCTAACTATTACAATATAAAGCCTAGAATTTAACAGTTTCTGCTACGGTTTGAGATGACGGAGGCGATAGACATAAATGCACTAACAGACTCCCCCTTGGATATTGCCGCAGTCAATCTCAATCATTCAGACTCGTAGCTTTTTTCTTTCTCTCTCTCTAGCTCGAACAGAATCCCCGTGGATCTGTCTTCAGCTTCAGCTCCTTCCTTTCGTTAGACTCTTTTCTTCATCAGGCTCCCCCTTTCATCAAGCTTCCGTGCTTTGGGATCGACACCTGGCTTTTCGGTTACAAGCTCTTCCGGGAAAGAATCCTGGCTCCTATGCACGCTTCCCTTTGCGTTGAGCTTGTCTTCAGACTCCCCCTTAGACTCAGCTGTCGGGATCGTAGTCTGGAATCTGCAATCCTCAAACATTTATAAGTAAAACATTTTTAGATTTCCAGGTATCGTAACCTGGCTCCATCAAACTTTCTAAATCAAGATCCTGGAACTAAGATATAATAATATGAATATATCCAGGAATACTTGAATCTCTCCCCCTAACAACAATCTTCAAAGATTTGGCAGTTTCAACGAACCGGATCAGAAACTGGCTCTTTTAAAGATTTTAACAATATGAGCATCCAAATCCCTCACAATTAATCATCCAAGTCCAACTTAATGACCTTGGAGATATCACAAACTGTTTTTGATTTTTGATTTTAAAAACTTCAAGTTTCAAATTAATGAACTTGTTTTATTTTTCAGAAACACAATCAGCATACTTAGATTTTAAAAACTCAGCTTCAGACATCGGTTGTCGAAAATAAAGCAGAAATCAAAATCTTTTTGTATTTTCTGAAAACATAAAGCAGTAAAGAAATATTTACAAACATATTTACAGACAATATTTTTGTTTGAGTTTGCGTTAGAGGATCATATCAGTTTTTGACAAATCACAAGTACCGTTGAGCTTTAAAACACTTTAAGAATTAAACAATTCACTTAGATTGTCGATATACTTGTCCACTTTAAATTTTCATACGAATTTCAACTGATTCAGGATACGAATTAGGTATTTTAAGAACTTAAACCTATTCATGTGTTCCACCTCTTGAATATACTCCCGTATCCAGAATCCCAATAATCAGTCTTACAGGTGAGTATACTACAATGATATCTGTACATAAATTAGGTATGCGAGGGCCGAGGGATCTCAGGTCGATACTTCCGTATACGCAGAGAGATATCAGCTTCGACTTTACGGAATGTCCCCTTTAGAGGATCTTTTAGCTACAACAGCAGCGACTATCAATTTTATTGTTTCATCAGCATGCTGAGGGTTTATGCTATGTTTCAAGCATTTGCAGAAAGTATTATCCAAGGACTAGGTCAGAACTACCGTTCAGCAGAAGTCCCGGAATAATACCCCAGACATCATTGAGTATAAAGACCTAGTATATCAGATTATGAGACCTTTCAAACAAGATTTCAGGGGTTACCTATATATCCAAGTAGTGTTCCCCACGAAATAAGCAAGTTTGAATTTAGGTTTATATCCCGAAAAAGTTTACTAAATGTATAAAAATCTACCGACACATCATCAGTGAGACTGTTTATGTAACACCTGTGCCTCCACGGCCATCAAACAAATACCAAACCAATGAAATATTATATTTCATACTTGGGATTTGTAAAAATATGTGTATCTTTTACACACATAAACTCTTGTTTGATTTTAAGCTTTAAATCGCTTTCTGGAGGGTTATACGCGCTCTGATGCGTAAATATAACCAGTTTAATCCAACGAACACTCCGGAATAGTGACATAGGCTTAACATACCTTAAATAGCCCTTACATAACTTAGAAATAAGTTTTGAAGGCTTTGGTATGGCAAAAACAAGCTAATTCGCTTACAGGGACTAAATTTGACAAACTGCGAAAGTATGCCAATTTGAACTATAACAGACATTCCGGAACATGACCATAAGTTAAACATACCATAACTATCCTTTACATAGCTTAGAAATAGGCTTTGAGGGGTTCGGTGTGCTAAAATAAACTTTTGTGTCATTCAGGGACTAAAAGTGTCAAAAAGTGCACAAGTTTGCATTTTCGCGCATAACCTACGTTCTGAATACATCTGGACATCCAAAAATTTATGTAAGCATGACTACATTATATTTTAGTGTTCGCTATAAGAAAAATCCATTCGTCGCGTCATTTGGATCGTTTTTCGCGCTTATGCGCATTCCGTCGTAATTAAGCGAACATCGCGATCGTACGGCCAAACGAACCGACATCGGA
Source organism: Helianthus tuberosus (assembly GCA_030545235.1). Classification (NCBI taxonomy): domain Eukaryota; kingdom Viridiplantae; phylum Streptophyta; class Magnoliopsida; order Asterales; family Asteraceae; genus Helianthus; species Helianthus tuberosus. The sequence continues at coordinate 124,325 of JARYGA010017522.1, forward strand.
GATATTTTTGAGCATGTTTTGAGTTCCCTATACTTTAACTTCATTTTAGAGCCTTGAAATGAGGTTAACGGGGTTCAAACGCATCAAAAATCGCTTAAACAAGGTGCAGGGACCATTTCTGCAAAATCTGCCAAAACAGGGGCCTAGCGTGACGCGACGGGCCTTAGCGTCACGCGAGCCCCCTTCTGGACCAGATTCCATGTTTTTAACAGCGGGTCCCAGCTGTTCGATTCTCAACCACACATTCCCATGAGTCTAGTCAGATGATAAGGATGGATTTTTAGCCACCATAAGGTCCCGACAAGTGTACGCCTTGGATCGTGGCACGTTTTCCATGAAACGATCTTAACGGTTCTCCGAATACTATAAATACCCATCCACCCTCAACCCCAAAACCCACAAATCTGATTAATAAAGCTCTAAGTTGGAACCTTCGTTTCATACCTGAGCTATTTTGATCTGGGTTAGCATTCGGGGACCCTTCGTAAGTATTCTTTCGTTCTTTTCCTTATTTTATTGCTTTTCGAGTCAGAAAGTCAAACTTTGTTTGACTTTCAGCATTGACCAGTAATGGTCAATGCGAAGTTCGTTTGAACTTCGCAACGTGAGTGTAATCACGTTGGTCATAGTCCCTTGGGACTATGCCACTGATTACCACGTTGTCTAGGGTCGTAGGGTAGGCGATCTAATAAATCGCCTATACCTTCGAACTCGACCCATTTGGTCGATCATTAGGATCCGACCAAATACATTAGGTGACCATAGTAGGTAGGGAATAACCTTCCGAGGTTATACCCTATGGTCACATCGTTTAAGTAGTTGTATGATAGGTAGTTTATATGCCTTAGGTAAATTACCAGAATACCCTTTTCATGTATAATTGGTAATTAAGCATATGTAACCTAAACTTTTGTCACATAACTGATTATGTAACATGTCTAGGCATATAACACTTGTCATAGGACTAGTTAGACGGTCCGAACGCGTTTCACGCACACGACGCGTTAAAGTAGCATAAGTTACCTTAATGGGTCGCGATGGGTCGATAATATTTAGGTTAAGTTTCATTTGGTATGTAGGCTTTGTTAAACCATATCATATGAGTTCCTACACTCATGTGGTTTACAAACCCTCCTGCTACCCAGTCTTCCGATTTAGGTCCGGGTTATTTATGTAATTACCTATATTAGGTACCGTTTGATTCCGTGCTCTCTCTAGCTTTGTTTGGTTGTTGTTCAAGACCTCCAAGCATTCTCAGGCGAGTACATTCTGCCCCTATTTTACTGTTTTCAATTGTTTTGGGGTGACTCATATGTGCTAAATGTTTTCGATGTTATAACGATGGTTTCAAAAACAACTAAGGCGATTTATACAAAACTAATAACGATTTCATAAAGTGAACAAACTTGTTGGTTGTGTTTACATAACAAATGACATTCATTAGCGATGATCAAGCCGACCAGTATTAGGTTATGGTACCATAGGATCTGACTAATCCCGTTATTTACTATACCCGTGGTTATGTGTGGGTATGGTAGGTAGCGACTGAATCTGTAATTGTTAACTTACCCTATAGAGGTTTGTTAATACGAAAACGAGAAGCGACGAGTGATGAGTCACGAAGGTTTGAATGTTATTAGCGAGACGACCTTATAAGTGGTTTCACGACCTAAAACGAATTAAACGATTTACGATTGGTTTTCACACGATGTTTTAACGATTGGGTAACGATTGGGTTTCACACGATGTTTTAACGATTGGGTAAACGATTGGCTTCAAAGCGATATACGATATTATTTTGGTTATACATATTACATGATTTACATTTGGGCATGAACATTACTTTGGTGGTTTGGTTTGGATTAAGTGATTAAGTAACGATGCGTGTGGAATATGATACAAGCATGGTGGATACGCCGCTGGTACTTCCTATATATAAGTGTTTGTATGGTATTACATATTGTAGCATTATTTGAATCATTTCAGTTTGATACATATAACATTTTATACAAATAACATACTTTTCACAAGACATTGTTTTACAAACAACTTATCTTATACAAACTCATTTTACATGGTTATTCATTTAATCATGCATTATTCTCTTATTTATACATATCACCTGAACTTATCATTGTTTTCAAATAATTTACTAAAACAAATGTTTTTGGGTTAAAAGTCATGGCTACGAGGTTTCTACAAATTATAACTCGCTTGATTTGAGTTGGTTAATTAAGTTGCAATATTATACTCTTTTCAAAACAAGGTTTTTAAATAAAGTATTGCAACGTCTAAACTAGCCATGATTTCGACACTCCTACAAAACCTATGTACTCGCCAGCATTTCTTTGCTGACCTCGTTTTCACATATGTTTCAGGTATTGTTGAAAGATATCGATTGATAAAATGCATGCTCACATAGGACTGGACAAGGCCTTAGTGACTCAATAACAATGATAGACTATGTTTAAATAGTGTATTTAGATTTCAAGACGATGTAATTATTCAATGTTTAATAAAACGAAACACTTTTTGGTATCCAAGGTTATGAAACATTAATTCTGTTGCAACACGCCCCGATGTTTCCGCCGCGATTTGTTGTTTTACGCGGTCGGGGTGTGACAGAAAAGATGGTATCAGAGCCAATGGTTATAGGGAATTAGGTTATTAGTAATTAGTAATGCTTTGACCTAGTCTATAACCTTTCTAGGACCCTAACGCGAGTTTACTTGCGTCTAGTCATAAAACAATACCGTCACCTATCCTTAGGCGACGACCACAACAAGAACATAAATTTCAAAACCGCTTTGAAAACTAATCATCTGTTCTAGGATGATTGATTACAAGGTTTTGAACCCTCTATTGTAAGGTTTTGAACTCTCTATTATATGGTTTTGAACCCCTTTGAGTTTTCAAAATCTCGTCAAGGTTTTGGGTCTTAGATAATGTGAACACGTGCAAACTGGAAGGGTGAATGCCTGTATTCTGGGTTTTCTGTCTAGGCAAGCACTTCGTATACATCTCATCAGACGCGAGACCAGTTGTGCTTACCTGGGAATTCTTGGGATGAGTGTTCACTTATAGGCGAGCATGTCTTCGCGATACATTATTTTTGACCTATTTACTTTGATTAAATCACCGAGGTCGTTTGTTGCTTTGTAGTAACAAACAAATGACCACTATCATTGCTTTCATCAGATTTGTTTCATCTCATTCTTTTCGTCTAACTCTCTCACTCGTTTCCTTGTCAGACAATGCCTCCTCGACGCGATACCCGAACCGATACTCGGACTTTTACTATTGAAGAACTAGCAGCCCTGATCTCTCAACAGGTGGCTGCTGTGGTTCCCGGTGTTGTAACCCAAGTCCACGAGATGTACAACAACGGCAACAACAACAACAATAATGCACCGTGTAATTTCAAGAACTTCAATTCTGCGAAGCCACTTAAGTTTTCTGGGACTCAAGGAGCAACTGCGCTCCTACAGTGGTTTGAGAGTATCGAGAGCACATTCAGACATGTGCAGTGTCAGGATGCGCGTAAGGTGGAATTTGCTTCGAGTGTGTTTGAAAAGCGAGCGCTTACTTGGTGGAATGGTGTTATGCGAGATAGGGGTGCCGAAGTGGCGTTGGCACAAACATGGGCAGAGCTTCGGGCTCTCATGATGAAGGAGTTTTGTCCCCGTCACGAGATTCGAGTTTTGGAACGAGAGTTTGACGACTTAAAGCAAGATGGGGCTGAACACCGTGCGTACACGGATCGTTTTGAAGAACTCAGTCTATTGTGTCCCACCATGGTTACCCCTCTGGAAAAAGCGATCGAGAGATACATAGATGGTTTACCCGATTCTATTATGGATATTTTGATCGGTGTTAATCCTACCACCCTTCGTCAAGCAATCGAGTTGTCAGCTACCCTGACTGAGTCTCAAGTCAGAAAGGGTAAACTCACCCGCAAGGGTGATAAAAAGAAGGCAACCGATTCTGGAAAGGACAAGAAGAAGGATAAGGGGAAGGGTAAGGAAGGTGAGACGTCGAAGAAATCGAAGAAGCGGAAGGGTGCCCAAAATTTTGCTGTTACAGCACAGACTGCTCAGAACCTGCAGAATCCACCGGCTCAGCCACATGCAAAGAAGGCATATGCTGGTACCGCACCACATTGTGCCCGTTGCAACGGTCATCACGTTGCACAACAAGATTGCAAGAAATGCACAACGTGTGGTAGACTTGGGCATTTAGCCAATACTTGTCGTCTGAGACAAAATCAGGCTGCTCAGGTTCAAGCTCCGGTTCAAGGGAATGCTGCGAGATTCCCACTGGGTTCATGTTTCAACTGCGGAGAGTTTGGTCATTTCCGCCCCAACTGTCCGAGACTGGTGAATGCAAATGCTCACGCAAACCCGAATGCGAACGTTCACGTCAATGTGAATCCAGCACGTGGTCGAGTGTTTAACATCAATGAGGCAATCGATGATGAAGAAGTGAACTTTTAGTATTTTGTATTTCCTCTGGTTTTTATCTTATAACATTTAAAGACAATGCGGTTGCTATATAAATAAAAAATTTATGGTTTTTATTTTTAACTAATGCAATTGTTTGAATGTTTGATCCAACCTTATGATGTTAACACAAAGACAAAACTACTCGTGTGGTTCTGTCATTTTTATGATCACTTGTGATCTCCCTAAGAACCTCAAACACTCGTTTCTTTTAAATCTAAGAGTAGCTTATCGTCTTGTACCGTTCGAGATGCAAGAATTATCAAAACAGCTTCAAGAGTTGTCTGATAAAGGATTCATCCGTCCGAACTTTTCACCTTGGAGAAACTCCTGTTCTCTTTGTGAAAAGAAAAAAATGGATCTTTTCAAATATATATCGATTAACGTAAGCCTAGTAAGCTTACCATCAAGAATCGATATTCCCTACCTTAAATCAATGATCCGATAATCTGCAGGGTACTTCATGTTTTTCCAAGATCGATTTGCGTTCTTGGTATCATCAACTTCGTATTCTCGAAGAAGATGTTCCCAAAACGGTTTTCTGCACGAAGTATGGCCATTACGAGTTTACAGTCATACCTTTTGGTTTGACAAATGCTCCAGCCATCTTCATGGACTTAATAAATAGGGTCTGCAAGCCTTATTTGGATCAGTTCGTCATTGTTTTTATTGATGACATCTTGATCTATTCAAAGTCCCGAGCCGACCACGATCAACACCTTCGTTGATTTCGGAGCCTGATTGGATTCCTTGTACACCTTAATATGTACATTACAACTCAATTAGGACAAGCCGAATTCCTTTTTAGATCTTCCTATTTTCATAGTTAAATTCTTGAAAATATTTAAAGTGTCAAGTGAAATCCACGGATTGGATTCCTAGTATGCTTTAAATACCCATGTCCAAAGATAACAAATTAAACGATTTTGCGATTAAACGATTATACAATTATGTGACTATGTGTTTATTCATCTCATGTTTTCTTGTCTGCATTTTTGTGCTTTTAATACTCTGGATATTCGTTATCCAAATCCTCGCAGGATCTTTCATATCTTCATATGAGAGATTCGTAGCAGGATATTCAAAAGGTACTACCTTCAATCCTTAATGGGCTTCTATGTAATAGTTAAGACCCTTGGATTAGATAGTACTGCTCAATGATTCATAAGAGACCCTTTAGTGGTCTAATCAAAAAGATTGATTCACAATTTGGTTAAAGAACGACATCTAGTGATGTAGCTGGACAGACTCCTTGATAGTCTATTTAAATCATTTATTGATTTAGTCTAAAGGACTCTATGGCGGTCTAAGTCACGCTCATCACAGGATTGTTCATTTGGTTTTACCCTACACATTATAAAATAGACTGTGTGGACTATGCAAGGAATTGTCTAATTATGGACGCGTACATAATTATGAAATTTAGTGCACAGAAACCCAGTAAGGTTTATTATGTGTAAGAACCGATAGTGACAACAATAACGAAATGAGAACGATGTAATGGAGGTACGGTGGACGCACCAATGACGCTTCATATACTTGTATATAAGTGTCCCTCTTACATTGCAAACATAATGTTATTAAGGTTACTAGAAGTTCAAGAACCCTAACCAATGTTGTTCGATCTTTTCAATTTCATGTTCTCAAGCTCTCACAAGTTTCCTCTAAATAAATTTCGGGACGAAATTTCCTAAAGTAGGGGAGACTGTAACACCTGTGCCTCCACGGCCATCAAACAAATACCAAACCAATGAAATATTATATTTCATACTTGGGATTTGTAAAAATATGTGTATCTTTTACACACATAAACTCTTGTTTGATTTTAAGCTTTAAATCGCTTTCTGGAGGGTTATACGCGCTCTGATGCGTAAATATAACCAGTTTAATCCAACGAACACTCCGGAATAGTGACATAGGCTTAACATACCTTAAATAGCCCTTACATAACTTAGAAATAAGTTTTGAAGGCTTTGGTATGGCAAAAACAAGCTAATTCGCTTACAGGGACTAAATTTGACAAACTGCGAAAGTATGCCAATTTGAACTATAACAGACATTCCGGAACATGACCATAAGTTAAACATACCATAACTATCCTTTACATAGCTTAGAAATAGGCTTTGAGGGGTTCGGTGTGCTAAAATAAACTTTTGTGTCATTCAGGGACTAAAAGTGTCAAAAAGTGCACAAGTTTGCATTTTCGCGCATAACCTACGTTCTGAATACATCTGGACATCCAAAAATTTATGTAAGCATGACTACATTATATTTTAGTGTTCGCTATAAGAAAAATCCATTCGTCGCGTCATTTGGATCGTTTTTCGCGCTTATGCGCATTCCGTCGTAATTAAGCGAACATCGCGATCGTACGGCCAAACGAACCGACATCGGAGATATTTTTGAGCATGTTTTGAGTTCCCTATACTTTAACTTCATTTTAGAGCCTTGAAATGAGGTTAACGGGGTTCAAACGCATCAAAAATCGCTTAAACAAGGTGCAGGGACCATTTCTGCAAAATCTGCCAAAACAGGGGCCTAGCGTGACGCGACGGGCCTTAGCGTCACGCGAGCCCCCTTCTGGACCAGATTCCATGTTTTTAACAGCGGGTTCCAGCTGTTCGATTCTCAACCACACATTCCCATGAGTCTAGTCAGATGATAAGGATGGATTTTTAGCCACCATAAGGTCCCGACAAGTGTACGCCTTGGATCGTGGCACGTTTTCCATGAAACGATCTTAACGGTTCTCCGAATACTATAAATACCCATCCACCCTCAACCCCAAAACCCACAAATCTGATTAATAAAGCTCTAAGTTGGAACCTTCGTTTCATACCTGAGCTATTTTGATCTGGGTTAGCATTCGGGGACCCTTCGTAAGTATTCTTTCGTTCTTTTCCTTATTTTATTGCTTTTCGAGTCAGAAAGTCAAACTTTGTTTGACTTTCAGCATTGACCAGTAATGGTCAATGCGAAGTTCGTTTGAACTTCGCAACGTGAGTGTAATCACGTTGGTCATAGTCCCTTGGGACTATGCCACTGATTACCACGTTGTCTAGGGTCGTAGGGTAGGCGATCTAATAAATCGCCTATACCTTCGAACTCGACCCATTTGGTCGATCATTAGGATCCGACCAAATACATTAGGTGACCATAGTAGGTAGGGAATAACCTTCCGAGGTTATACCCTATGGTCACATCGTTTAAGTAGTTGTATGATAGGTAGTTTATATGCCTTAGGTAAATTACCAGAATACCCTTTTCATGTATAATTGGTAATTAAGCATATGTAACCTAAACTTTTGTCACATAACTGATTATGTAACATGTCTAGGCATATAACACTTGTCATAGGACTAGTTAGACGGTCCGAACGCGTTTCACGCACACGACGCGTTAAAGTAGCATAAGTTACCTTAATGGGTCGCGATGGGTCGATAATATTTAGGTTAAGTTTCATTTGGTATGTAGGCTTTGTTAAACCATATCATATGAGTTCCTACACTCATGTGGTTTACAAACCCTCCTGCTACCCAGTCTTCCGATTTAGGTCCGGGTTATTTATGTAATTACCTATATTAGGTACCGTTTGATTCCGTGCTCTCTCTAGCTTTGTTTGGTTGTTGTTCAAGACCTCCAAGCATTCTCAGGCGAGTACATTCTGCCCCTATTTTACTGTTTTCAATTGTTTTGGGGTGACTCATATGTGCTAAATGTTTTCGATGTTATAACGATGGTTTCAAAAACAACTAAGGCGATTTATACAAAACTAATAACGATTTCATAAAGTGAACAAACTTGTTGGTTGTGTTTACATAACAAATGACATTCATTAGCGATGATCAAGCCGACCAGTATTAGGTTATGGTACCATAGGATCTGACTAATCCCGTTATTTACTATACCCGTGGTTATGTGTGGGTATGGTAGGTAGCGACTGAATCTGTAATTGTTAACTTACCCTATGGAGGTTTGTTAATACGAAAACGAGAAGCGACGAGTGATGAGTCACGAAGGTTTGAATGTTATTAGCGAGACGACCTTATAAGTGGTTTCACGACCTAAAACGAATTAAACGATTTACGATTGGTTTTCACACGATGTTTTAACGATTGGGTAACGATTGGGTTTCACACGATGTTTTAACGATTGGGTAAACGATTGGCTTCAAAGCGATATACGATATTATTTTGGTTATACATATTACATGATTTACATTTGGGCATGAACATTACTTTGGTGGTTTGGTTTGGATTAAGTGATTAAGTAACGATGCGTGTGGAATATGATACAAGCATGGTGGATACGCCGCTGGTACTTCCTATATATAAGTGTTTGTATGGTATTACATATTGTAGCATTATTTGAATCATTTCAGTTTGATACATATAACATTTTATACAAATAACATACTTTTCACAAGACATTGTTTTACAAACAACTTATCTTATACAAACTCATTTTACATGGTTATTCATTTAATCATGCATTATTCTCTTATTTATACATATCACCTGAACTTATCATTGTTTTCAAATAATTTACTAAAACAAATGTTTTTGGGTTAAAAGTCATGGCTACGAGGTTTCTACAAATTATAACTCGCTTGATTTGAGTTGGTTAATTAAGTTGCAATATTATACTCTTTTCAAAACAAGGTTTTTAAATAAAGTATTGCAACGTCTAAACTAGCCATGATTTCGACACTCCTACAAAACCTATGTACTCGCCAGCATTTCTTTGCTGACCTCGTTTTCACATATGTTTCAGGTATTGTTGAAAGATATCGATTGATAAAATGCATGCTCACATAGGACTGGACAAGGCCTTAGTGACTCAATAACAATGATAGACTATGTTTAAATAGTGTATTTAGATTTCAAGACGATGTAATTATTCAATGTTTAATAAAACGAAACACTTTTTGGTATCCAAGGTTATGAAACATTAATTCTGTTGCAACACGCCCCGATGTTTCCGCCGCGATTTGTTGTTTTACGCGGTCGGGGTGTGACAGTTTAACGCTATTTAAACATTACATTTCTTTAGCATACTGTAACTGTCTACTGATGTACTATCATTTCCTCTTTTTACGCAAAAACTCAATTTTGAATTTTATCATGTTTTTGCCTTTTTCAAATTTTTCTAATGTTTTTGGATTTTCTGACAATATTACTCCCCCTAAAATGCAAAACCATTTAAAAGAAAATTTGACAACCAATACTGATAGCTTTGTCTCACCATCCATTTTCTGCTTCACATGCACTGATTTGCAGAAAAATATAACGTACCCCCATGATTTACAACCCATTGATTTTCGACAGTTTGAAAACCGTTTTTCAATCTTGTGAAATTAATCATGTTTGTTCAGCTGTGAGGGTTTCGGCATATTCAATCAACACATATTTTTGTATTTTTGAATATTTGACAAAAACGAAAGCATATTTTTGGGTTTTTCAATTTTTTTTTTTAACAAACTAAAAAAAACATATTTTTGGTTTTTAATTTTTTAAATTTTTAGGGTTTTTGAAATATTGTTTATTTATGTACAGAAAACAAATAAACTCCCTGTTCAACCAAACCAGGGTTCAGCAGCCTCTTCTTCATGTGCCAGGCTGCTCCGATTTCCATTTTCACAGTCTTCAGTTGTCTTGAGCACCTGCACATTCAAAGTATTTGATTACTTGAACAATTTAGCCCAGGCCTGCTTGACCTTAGGCATTTCAACACAATAAACTTCATTCAATGCCGGAAAGTCTTTGTCGTCTTTCACAAAGACCTTATCAACTTTGACTTCAACTTTTTCATCTTTTACAAAAATCATCGGTTTCTTAATACTCCATGTCTGGCCTTTCGGAGTTCCTCTTTTGTAAAAATGAGACTCTTTTTGAACATTTTGTTTTTGAACAACTTTTGGTTTCCAAAATTCTTGTGGTTTTGTCATATCAACAGTTGTTTTCCAACTTTGAGTTGTTCTTAATTTTGGTGTCACAGGTTTCCATGTTTGTTGTGAGTCAGCCTTTGACAATTTCGGCTTCCAAGTTTGCTTTAAATCAAACTTGGTTGACTTCTGATTCACAACATTCGACTTCTTTTTCGTTTCAACATCTACAGGTGTAAGATTTGGACAATTTCGACAGAGATGACCAATTTGATCACACTTAAAGCATGTTCTCTTGGACACATCTTTAACCTGTTGTTGTTGCTTTTTCTTTTGAACATAAAACTCTTCATTAGACTGTTGTCTAAATTGGAGTTCTTCTTCTTCTTTCAAACTATTCCCATTAACAAAGTCCATTTTCTTTTGAAAATTCGATTGTAGATTTCCTTTCCAATTCTGTTTCTTTTTATAACCCAACCCAGCCTTCATATTTTTCTTCTTGTAACCAGGTTTGTTATACGAACCTCTATGATTCTTACCAACAAGCTTTGGAATTTCAGATTTATCAATCTCAACCATTTTGAAAACTTTGTCAACCTTTTCTGAAATCACATTCTGAATCGGGAAAATAACATCTAAAAATAGTTTGTCCGATCCAATCATGGTGTAAACCAATCCTTTTGAATCATCATCCACAACTTTTTCAGATCTTGAGTGTTTAAGATAACTATCATGAAAATTTCCCTCATTTTCATCTTGTGATTCAGCTTTACCTGTATTGACCGACTCTTCTTTTAAAACACTTTCAACAACCTTACCAACCACCTCTGAATCACTGATATCATCAGATTTGGTGTAAGTCACATCGATGTTGTCGGGTAACTGATCAACCATGTTTATTGCTTTTACCACCTTCTCGCCATCATAGAATGTATAATTATTCTCCAACGGTGGTGGAACCTGATGGTATTCAGATCCAATTCCCTTTTTATTCTTTTCAGACTCTTTTCCATCGGGTGTGATGTTGAAAATACGTTCCAGAATATATGAAGATGAATGATAACTTTGCAATTTATTGACCAACTTTTCTTTATCTGCCAATTCTTGTTTAAGCTTAGCAACATCATCAATATATTGATTTAAAACTCTTTGTTTATCTTCAAATCTTGCTTCAAGAAATTTAGTATTTCTCTGACAAGCACACAATCTATCATCTAGACTTTTAACTTTACTTTTCAAAGTTTCATACGCTTCTTTTACAGTATGATATGACAATTTCATTCCATCATATTCTTTTTGCAACTCTTGAATTTTGTTATCTTTTGGAATACATTCGTTGCAAACAGCTGAACATTTTTCTTTCAATGTATTATTTTCTTTTTCAAGATAATCACATTTTTGTTTCAGCTTTTCATTTTCTTGTTTCAAAAACTTTTCATTTTCAATCATCTCATGACATTTTTCTTTGAAAATCTTTTCTATTTTTGTGAATTCAATGTCTATTATTTTAAACTTTTCATCCTTTTCAGTACAAGCACTGCACGCTTCCATGCATTTCTTGCACTGTTGTTCAGCTTTTTTATCAATTTTATCAGAAGTATCAGTTTGAGTAGTTACCTCAGCGATTGGCACTGTAGTTTCCTTTGCTTGTGAACTCTGAACTTCCTCAAACACCTGCTGCTTCTCTTCAACAACTTCCTCAACTTTCTCATCAGTTTTCTTCACCTCATTTACCAACTTTTCACTCTCATTCACAATCTCCTCAACTGTCTTCTTCTTCTCCAAACTAGCATATATCACCTTCCGAATGCCTTCTCCAACTTTCTCCTTGTACCTTGGAATCTCCCTAAGGCCTTTGCACCAGACACTTACAGTAGGTATAGCAGCAACTAATGCATCAAGGTCAACCTTCTTTGGATCAACCGTCGGGTTTCCCTGAGGATCAACATAGCATTCCTTTTCTTTGCTCCACCTGCCTGCTAGTGTTGCTTCTTTGTAAGCATCATATACATCATCCAATCTAAGACGAGCATGTCTTTCTTCACGAGTAAGTTTCACTTCAGCAACCATAGCTTTAGCCTTCCCAACATCTTTATCATGTTGACTCCAATCATATCCTTCATCATCATAAATTCTCCATTTTTCTTCTGTCCCATCAACAAATTTGTTCCAATCAAAATTTTTATACACAGATGATACAGATCTTTCATAGTCTGAATTATCTTCACTTTGGTCACGAATTGACAAAACAGCTCTTTTCTCTCTAGAAGTTCCTTCTTCAATCTGCTTTCTGGTTGGCTGCTCATTGTTCTTGTGATAGATAGCCTTTTTGTAGTAATCTTCATAGAACGGATTCACGCTATCATCAACTTTGTTGTTTGTGCATTCTCTTTTGAAATGACCCTTTTGTTTACACTTGAAACAAGTAACTTTGTTCTTATCAAAACCTATCTTCATTTCTGGGCCTTCCAAACATCTTTTGCCAGTTATCTCCATGAATCTTTGAGCTCTTCGAATGACACTCGCCATGCACCAGCGAATATCCATGAGTTCCATTTCTTCTGGATCCACTTGATTGTAATCCTCTTTTGTCATGTTAGGATTTCCGATCTTTCCTGTAATTAAACCTTCGTAAGATACCAGAATAGAAGCTAAGAAGCTCATATGCTGTTGAGCAAATTCATTATTCAAGAGTGGAGAATTCTTCCAATCAAAGTTGGAATTTGATTTTGATGATCCTGATGTGGATGAAGAATGATATCCTGGATCATAACTTGAAGACGTGTTCTTTGATGAATCACCATTCTTCTCTGCAGTAAAACCAGTTTTGATCCTTGGAAATTCATTGTTCTGTAGCAACCCTCTGCGATAGTACAGACCAACATTCTGTTGATAATTAGAACTAGACACCTTGTTTTGTTTTTCAATCAACAGATCATGTCCCTCTATCTTTTCAATCAGAGTCTCTAACGTCATTGTATCAAATTTATCATCATTTTTCAACACAATCACATAGGTTTTCCAATCGTCCTCATTTGGTAAAGCTTCCACAAGTTTATCCACCATTTCTTCTCTCTCTTTGTGAATTTTAAACCTTTCCAATTCAATTTTCAGATGACAGAACCTTTCTATCATTTGACGAACTGTTTCATTCTTCATGCAGCTAAACAAGTCAAACTCTTTCTTTAACAACGATATTTTGTTTTTCTTGATATCTTTCCCACCTTCAGCTTTCAATTTTAACGCTTCCCAAATTGATTTGGATGTCTCACCATACGGAAGTAATGAGAAAATATCCTATCTGATAGATTGTTGAAGTAGAGTTTTCATTCTCAATTCAGCTGAATGTTCCTTTTTTATCATCTGCCGTGAAATCTTTAAGTGTGATCAATTCACCTTTTTCATTTTTCGTTTTTTCATATCCAATTGTTAAACAAATCCAGCTATCATATGCATAAGCTTGCACCCAGTGTTCAAATCTCTCATACCACCAGTGATAATCTTCGATATTCATGAGCGTTGGTGGTCTCTGATGATTTCCGTACACCTTATCATGATTCAGACTCTCCGATATTACTTTTGTAGCACTCTCTGGTGTTACTGGAATATCTTCAGATGTAAACGCATTATAAAAAGTGTTATAAAACTCTTCGCCAATTTCTGACATCTTCGAAATACTTCTTGAATTTTCGTTCCTTAGATTTTTGCTTTGTTTATCACTTCGAATCGCTTCAAATCACAGCACCTTTTAATCACCTGAATCACAAACAAACAAACACAATGAGTTTAAACAATATCAAACAAATGAATCGGACGGGTACTCGAACGAGTGAGTCGACACAAGTCAACAGTGAAAATAATTGCGTGATAACGTTGTCCGTTCGGATGAGATTGCTATCCGGATGGAGATCCGTGCGGATGGGAATCTGGGTAGATGTTGTACGCACGGGTGGTGATACGCACGGGTGGTGATCCGGGAGATGTTGTACGCACGGGTGGGGATCTGTGAGATGTTGTACGCACGGGTGGGGATCCGTGAGATGTTATCTGAATTGTAATATTCAACAAATTCGCTGCAACACGTGTACTGATGCACAATGTCAGTTCACATGCATCAAATATTAAACAATTAAAGCTGGCACAAATCTAATGCAATCAACAACTTCACATGTTCGTGATCTGCTGATAATCAATCAATACCCGACAAACATTATCACTATCACATGCAATTCTGATAATGTTGACTGTTAAAGGCTGATAATGTTGACTAAAGAAATAGCTCAGGTGAGATGTGGTGACACGTATTAAAAATGCTATCCGTGTGGGTGATGAATGATGCTATCCGCACGGGTGGTGATACGCACGGGTGGGAATGTTATCCGCGCGGACAAGTTGTCCGTGCGTATGGCAAGTCAACAAGTCAACATGTATGGCTGAAAGTAATCCGTGCGGGTGGGAATGATGTTATACGTACGGGTGGGCTATCCGTGCGTATGAAGTTGACCTTTTGACCACAAATAATAACCGACAATCTCACTTACAACCTGTTATCTATCACATGCACTCACTATGATCACGTGCAAAGTTATTGAAAAACACAAATTCACATGTTCACCGAATGCAGAATGATTACTTTGACTGACAATCTGAATATGTTGACCAAGTGACTAGATCAGACAAGATGTTGTAACACGTATAGCTATCTGTGCGTGTGACAGGGTCAATAAAAAGTCAATACGTATTATGTCATCCGTGCGTGCGACTTATGCGTACGGTTAGGTCAACAATCAGTAAACGCGGGTGAGTTATCCGTGCGTATGACTTATCCGCACGGATAGGTCATGCGTGCGTAAGAACAACAGCAATAGTTTTCAACATTTTCGCACCACAAATATCTAATTTTTTCACAAATTACTTAGAGTTATGAATTGAAACTTTGTAGGCTTGTTTTATACTGAATTCCAATTGCAATGAAGTATAATTTGATCAATATCGTCCACTAAAATGCCGTAGATCTGAGTTCAAAGTTCTGGTACGAACTTGTCAGTTTTTGAACAAATTGATTGAGTTTAAATCTGTTTTATGAATTAAAACTTTCACAGATTATTCAAAAAACAGTTTCGCACAATATTCTTCAAGTTCGAACCATTTTTAACTAGAAAATCTCGTTAGATTTTGAAAAACGTGACAGAATATGAAGAAGATGAAGAACTTAGACAAATCTGAGTGAAATTTCGATCTGAATCTGCTGAATTCAAGTGCGAAATCGTGTGAATGATCTTCGCAACCGAGCTCCCACTCTGATACCACTTGTTAGGACCGGTTTGACTCCGAACGATTGCGAGCCGACTCGTACGACGTGCGGAATCCGTGTACGAGCAAGACCGAAACACACGAGACGTACAATAAACGTGATTCTTTGATAGATCTGAAATGATACAAGAACCGTGAATCACCTTGGACAAGCTTTCTCTCTCTAGAACTCTAGCTCTCCAAGTCACAAATGGCAAAAGTTCCAAAAGTTAACCCTAACTCACCTATTTATAGGCCAAGGCTTATAAGGAGAGTTCCCCTTATTTACATAAATGCCACCTTGCCTTTTTCTAGATATTTCTAACTATTACAATATAAAGCCTAGAATTTAACAGTTTCTGCTACGGTTTGAGATGACGGAGGCGATAGACATAAATGCACTAACAGCTTTATGTTCCCTTTTATGACAGTTTTGATTCCCGACACTTAGGAGTGTATTCTGGACCATTAAACCATAATTCTGCATTATATTTTAGAGTTGAAATTCTGAAAATTCTGTTTTGTGTTGTTTTCTATAGAATTTTGCAGTTTTGGTGTGTTTCGGGCACTTTTCGGCACTTAAGTTAACACTAGGAAGGCAGTTTTGTAATCCCTACTTTCCTACACACTATTCTAGTGTAACTCTTGGTTTCGGTCTCATTCTGAGTCTTAACATCATGTTTGCCTGAGTACTGAACTCCCGTCAGTACTTCTAATTTATCTGTTAACTGTGCTAACTTTGTTTTGTGCATCATTTGAATCATAAGGTGTTGCATGCAATAATGATATGAAATCATGCAATATGTGATGCACTTGTATGTATATGACAATAATCAGAAAGCATTCATGTCATTAATTTAATTCAGCACAGTCATTAAAGCACTGACTATTGTTTAACATTGTAAGGAATATGTGGAAAATGGCCAGTTGTCACAAAAAGTAACTTCTGATCGTTCTTCTTCACCTATTTATACCCATCGCACTTTATGCGATGGGTGAATGCGATGGGTAACTTTGTCGAAACAGCCGCAGCGCGTGTCCAATCATGGATTAACATGTAAGGCTGGAAACCCGGGGTAATGGTTACCACGCGCGCGTGAGCCTTACTCTCTTGACACCATACAAAACGACGCGCCTGACATAATGACAACATGATCGACTGATCGTCATTGTGTCAGCGGTCAACTCAAGCGTCGCTTTCACCACCAACTTGCACCAACCTGTCAGATCTTGCTTTTTTCAAATTTTAAGAATTTTCCCGCACAAATAAACAGGTTACTTCAGAAACAAGCTAGACAGCTGCGCTGCGTGAATTGTGACACAATACATGCACGCCAACTTTTCTAGCACATAAGATTCTTTCCCAAGTACCGGAACAAGCGCAGGCTTAATTTTCTTAATTTTTCTAGTCTAGAGCTTAAACCACTTGCCTCGCGCATGGAAGCACCACTGGACTAAGGGGACTTAAAGGGGTATAGTCCCAAAAATCCTACGCTGATTAAACAGGTCGCGTGCGGGACCATACTCATATCAGACCAATTTGGTAGCATTCCCAACCTCGCGCCGGCTAATCAGGTGTAATCCAGGTCGCGCGCGAGGTCAAGACTAACACAGGACCAGATTTGACACTTAACTCCTTGGATAAAAACCGTGACTTCCTGGACCTTGCGCCGGATACACGTGATATCCCCTGGGGTCGCGCGGAGGTAGGAAGCGCAGGTAAATCTAGGACAAGTACTAAAGGTAGAAGTGGTAGAACAGTGGACCAATGAGCGTCCAACAGGCTGTATCCGATCATGCTGCATGATGGACAATCGTACATGGGACAAAAAGGTACACAAAGATGTACAAGTGGCACCAATAAACATACGCCGACCACTGCTCCACAATCTCCACTTAGCTGATGATGACAGACCAGACAACAAGGAAAACTGTTAGGACACGTGGATCCATTCAGCGTGCGCCAACTATCCTCTCGCCTAGAAGCACCAACGGTCGTGGTAGAGGAGACATAGTAGATATTCCTTGTTGTCGACTACAGGCCCATCAGCCCATCTCCTTCACAAACCACCGCGTCTATAAATAGTGAACTTCACCTCCAGGTTTAAGGATCGCTCTCTTGTTCTCTCACTTTATACACACACTATTATCTTCAAAACAGATACTTATTCTCACGCCGGATGGTGGTTAAAAGAAGAACCCCCTATTTTCTTTCTTGTAACGAGCTTACGTGTGTTACTGTTTTACAGGATCATCATCATAGCAGCTTAAACGAGACAAAGAAGATTAACATTTACTTGTCGAGACACAAAACACAAACTAATTTTGGTGTTTCTTCACTTATTTATTCCAATTCTATTTCTATTTCTATTTCATTAATTTTTCATGTAGGTGTTCACACACTGTTAGTCAAAACATTTAGTTCGTTTGCAGCTTTAACTAAAATACACAATTTAAGTCTATAAATTGAAATTAAATAAAAAAAACATATTTATTTACAAATAATATATAAATAGGTTGGATAATAACTTGTTCAAAACCCTTTTTGTAATAACATAGGAAATTAATCAATTTTATTATATTAAGAAAGTTGTTATAAAATAAATAATATCCATTTATACGTAGCTTTTCTTTTCTCCCGTAAACTTCGCCTTGGTCATATGTGTTGTGTGTTTCTTTTTTATTCCACGTGTATTTCCCTTTCTTCAAGATTGTCTCACTAATTTATTTTTGTGAAAAGAAAAGAAAACATTGAAAAAGGAAAGGAGGTATATGGTTGTCATGTTTTAATTTATGTCAATCATAATAGATGATGGTGTAGCAATTCATTAATGGTCGTACGTGGCGATTAATGACCCAACCCATGTCCCCCACACCCTTAAGCCTAAAAGAGCTTTTATATTCCTATGGATTAGAAATAAGGTAGTCTACATTTACCTTCTTTAAATCATACATTATCTTTGCTATTTGTGGGATTACTGAGTATGATGATGATGGCGTATTTCTCTTTCTTCCGGATGAGCACGGTACCCATTCGGTATCGAGAAAAAAGTGGGTATCGGTACCTGTATCGAATACACTGGTTTGCTAATGGTATTTACCGGTGTTTTACCCGTAAATACCGATACCTTACCGATACCAGTACCGAAAAACAGAAAAAATAGGTACCGGTACCGATACAATTTGATACCGATACAATATAGGTTCCGTACCAGTTTAATACCGATACCCGCTACCAAAGTCTCATCCCTATTCATCCCTATTCATCCCTTCTCTTTCCCTTCTCTTTGCATTTTCCAAGTTACCATTTACCAATCCAATCGGTTTCATTCTCCATAACCACCGCCCAACAACTATCATCAACCATCAAAATCTTCTAATTTGATCTTGCCACCGTCATCGCCGGTAAAATCTCTCTGTTTTTTTGGATTCTGGATACAAATTACTTGTAATCTGAATTGGGTTTATTGATTTTACTAGATTTTCAAATTGTGTATGGCCTGATTGTGTATTTAATGGGAGGTGTTGATTCTGAACCGCCATCAAAACGTAGAAAACTCAAACAATCATCAATGGCTGAAACGTTAGCCGATGATTCAATCGGTTCAAAGAGAATCAAGAAAGTTGAATTCGTTAGACTAATAGCAGTATCATTACATTCTTTTGGGTATACAAATACAATTTCAAATCTTGAAAAAGAATCCGGCATTGCAGTTTCATCAGGTTTAGTTAATGAATTCATCAAACTGGTTCTTGATGGGAATTGGGATGAAAGTTTGAAT
Source organism: Helianthus tuberosus (assembly GCA_030545235.1). Taxonomy (NCBI): domain Eukaryota; kingdom Viridiplantae; phylum Streptophyta; class Magnoliopsida; order Asterales; family Asteraceae; genus Helianthus; species Helianthus tuberosus. Next base: position 143,782 of record JARYGA010017522.1, read on the forward strand.
TCGTTGCGAAAGTTATGGGTTCTTGATGAATCGGTTGTTAAATTGGCGTCTTTTGTGATTTTAGAACAGAAGTTTTTGGAACTTTTGAATGCTGATAGGTTTATTGATGCTTTAAGAACTTTAAGGACTGAGATATCGTGTCTTTCGATTGACCAAACACGGGTTCGTGAGCTTTCGTCATTGTTGTTATGTTCGCGTGGTAATGTGACTAAACCGAAGCCGAAACAGGAGGTGATTATTGATTTGCAGAAGTTGTTTCCTCCTGATGTTATGATCCCACAAGGGAGATTGGTTCAATTAGTGGAACAAGCTCTTGATTCGCAACAAGATTCGTGTTCGTTTCATAATTCTGTATGTGTTGATTCGTTGTTCAGTGATCATAACTGTGGAAGAAGTCAGATTCCGTCGGAAACATTGCAGATTCTGCAAGAGCATCAAGATGAGGTCTGGTTTGTTCAGTTTTCTCATAATGGGAAGTTCTTAGCTTCGTGTTCAAAAGACAAGTCAGCGATATTATGGGATGTTAGTCTTGATGGTAGACTTGTTATTAAGCATAGATTACTCGGGCATAGAGAACCGGTTTCTTGTGTTTCATGGAGTCCGAATGATGATTGGATTCTCACATGTGGTGTGGAAGAGGTTGTGAGGTGTTGGGATGTTCAATCTGGTGAATGTGTTCGCGTTTATGATAAAACTGATCTTGGTATGGTTTCGTGTAACTGGTCTCCGGATGGTCAAAGGGTGTTTACAGGATTCAATGATAAGAGTATCGTAATGTGGGATTTGGACGGGAACGAGATGGAATCTTGGAAAGGTGAAAAGACGTTAAGGATATCGGATTTGCAGGTTACAGGTGATGGTAAGTTTATAATTTCAATCTGCAAGGAGAATATGATACTTATATTCGATCGAGATTTAGCGAAAGAAAGATTAATCAAAGAGGATTATAACATTGTTTCATTTTCATTATCCGGTGACAATAAGTTCTTGTTGGTTAGTTTGGTGAATCAAGAAATACATCTCTGGAGTCTTGATGCAGATGTACGGCTTGTAGCTAAATATAAAGGTCATAAGTGTTCACGATTCGTGGTTCGGGCTTGTTTTGGCGGGGTTGATCAAGCGTTTGTTGCTAGCGGGAGTGAAGACTCGCGGGTGTATGTATGGCACAGGGAAACGGGCGAGCTTATAAAGACTTTAGGAGGTCATTCCGGAGCTGTGAACTGTACTAGTTGGAACCCGGTGAACCCACATATGGTTGCATCGGCTAGTGATGATCGAACCATACGTATCTGGGGTTTGAAAGACCTGAACTCAAACCACAGTTGCAAGTGTAGGACTTGAACTTCATAGATAAAACTGTGTTTACATCTTATGTTTCTGAATTGGGATTGAAATTTGTAGTTTTATTGGGAGGTTGTTTGGTTTGAATACATAAAGATTGCATGATTTGTTCTGTTCGTATTGTTCTTTGGCAGTTTGTTGTTTGAAATGTTGATAGATGTGTGTTGAGAAAACTGTTAGTGACTTGTGTTTATGTTCATGTTTAGGGGGTTTCGGGTAAAAAAAATGGGTTAAACGTGTCAAACGGGTTGGATATGTGTTAATCAGTATTCAAGTATATGGATTGTAAAAGATAGTTTTTCTTTTTCTTTTCTTTTTTTTAACAGCAACTTTTATTTAGAAAACTAGCAAGACGCTAGAAATAAAAACATCTGAGATTACATTAAGGACACACCAATATTTCCGTGAAAGATTCTAAAACGGTGATCTCTTTTTAGGTAGTCGTAAGAATTATACCATGTATCATCTTCTTTTTACGTGCTTCCACACTTAGAATATTTTACACCGCACAAATCACGCACATCAAATGCATAAACAGGTGGTATTCGACACCGCGAACTCACTCCCTGCCAAACTCTTGTTGTGAAATAGCATGAAGTTAGTAAATGATCTACTATTTCTTCGCTTTCACCATATAAACAACAACCATCATTATTCTCTACATGCACATTACGACACCTCAAAGCCCCAATAGTAGTTGGTAGTTTCTTTTTCTCCGCCCGCCAAATGAATATATTTATCTTCTTTGGAACCCAATTATTCCACTTTACAACAAATGGAGCTGCCGTAACAAATAATTTTGATAAGATCAATTTCATGGAAGCAATCGAAAAACCTGCATGAGAATCTGGAACCCGTAACCAATGATCCAGGTTCGTAGTCAATACCACACTTCTAATCACATTCAAGCATTCTTCGCATTCAATTAATTCTTGTTGATCCAAATTAACTTTTTTCCATCTCTACTTCCAATTCACCCTACCATCAATTCTTTCCTAGCAATCTTGAATCAAAATCGTTGTATCTTGTTCAATGCGAAATAAATTCGGTAAAAGAATACTTAGAGGCTGATTAGATGCCCAAGGGTCCAGCCAAAACCGAACTTTATCACCCACCCCACTTCCCCTTTTATAAGATCCAACATCTTCATATTATAGTTTATCACAATCGAATCTACACAAACTATATTATTCTAAGTACCTTCCAGGTTTTTCTTGCAAGGAATAAAAGACCATGTCCGATTAGACAAATGTAATGAAGTAATTACTTTCCTCCATAAAGCATTTGCTTCTCTTAAGGGTGTTAATCCAAGACCACCCTCTTTGATCGGAGAGGTGACTATTTTCCAACTAACCCAACTCATCTTTTGTTTATTTTCATTCCCACCCCCAAAAAATCTTCTTCGTTTAGCTTCAAGTTGATCAATTATTTTGCTTGAGGCTTTGAATAAAGAAAAGTAGTAAGTTGGCAATGTTTCCATTACCGACTTTAGCAAAGTTAACCGCCCTCCTATTGATAAGGTTAACGCTTTCCAAAGAGAGAGTATCTTATCAAAGGTGTCGAGAATCAAATTTCGTTGATTGATTCTATTCAAGTTTGCTCCAATTATATGGCCAAGATATCGACAAAGAAGCACTCCCCCCTTACATCCGATCAATTTAGCTAAGGCATTTGCCTCAACCAAGTTTACACATACCCTAATCAGACACATACCCTAACCAACTGGCTAGCCCAGTTGGCCACCGGCCACCTCGTTGAGGTCTCTTGTGGCCTCCCATACGTGGAAGGTCTTGGGTTCGATCCCGAGCAAGTTGATTTAGAGGATGATTTACCGCCAGGGCGCATTGCCGGGTTGCAAGCTGGGGAGCACGCTCCCGGGGTTAGGGATACCCTGCACATATCCTTTTTTTTAATCAGATTCGATTTAGAATAATTAATCTAGAGACTGGAAACCAAATGAAAACATCTAAGGATTCTAGCCATATTAAGAACATTTTCTTTAGACTATTCTCCAACTAAAAGAGCATCATCTGCATACAAAAGATCAGACACCATAGGGCCTGAATTTGGAGTTTGAATACCTTTAAAAATACTAACATCCATCGCCTTCGACATTAAACAAGAAAAAGCTTCCATGCCAATAATAAAGATGAAAGGAGGTAGAGGATCTCCTTGTCTAACCCCCATTTGAAATTGAAACTCAAATGACAGAGACCCATTTACCAACACCGAAGATCTAGCCGAACCCAAAACCCCCATAATCCACTGACGCCATTTACATGATGGGAAATCAATTTGCTCGATGATTGAGTCAATAAACTTCCAACTAATATGGTCGAACGTTTTGTCAAAATCAATTTTAAAAATTAAGCTTTTATTCTTGTGTTTCTTTACCCACGAAATTAAATCTTTGAACCGATCGGGTCTGAAACTTTAGGAATAAGTGAAAAAAGGAGGCACCACAACCTCTTGAAATCTTACCCGTCTCATGGAAATGATTAAGCACCGCCAGAATTTTTGGATCAAGATACTCCCAAAAATGTTTGATGAATCAAAATGATTAAACATGTTGACGGTATTTGAGTTTCTGGGTTGTAAAAAGATAACTTAAATAGGTTGATGGTATGATATGTTTAGTTAAACATATACATATATAGGTTGATGTTTAATTAAAAATATTGTATCCGTTTAACCAAACATATTAATTTGAACAGATTAGATATGACTTTTTATACGTCTGAAGATAGGTTGATGTTTAATTAAAAAGATTGTATCCTTTTAACTAAACATATTAATTTGAACAGATTAGATATGACTTTTTATACGTCTGAAGTTACTATAGAGAAGCATAGATGAGAAAAAAATCATATGATAATTTGTTAATTGTGTTGTGTGGTTTAGGAAAATAGAAAGTATTTGTCACATAATTTTTCTTATCAAAGGGGACAGGTGTCAAGATATGGATAAATAAAAGTATATTGACACTGATCTTGTTTTTGTTTTTTTATATATCAAGAATTAGATTAGAACATTGTGCATTAAATGTGTTAAATAAATGTAATTTTATATAATAAATAATAATCCATTATATTTTAAAAATCCCGTTTGTTATACGGGCTGGATAAATGTAATTTTATATATTAAATAATAAAAAAGTTATATATTTAAAAACATTGTGTGTTGTACGGGTTGAATAAATGTATCTTTTATATACCAAATAATAAAAAAAAAGTTATATAACCCTCTATTTATACGGTTTGAATAAATGTAATTTTATATAATAAAAAAGTTATATCTTTAAAAGCATCCGCGTGTTGTACGAGTTGAATAAATCCAAATTTATATATCAAATAATCAAAAAAGTTATATCTTTAAAACCCTATTTATTACACAGTTGAATAAACGTAGTTTTATATTATAAATGATAAAAAGTTATATCTTCAAAAGAAGCCGTGTATTACGCGGTTGAATAAATAAAATTTTATGGGACAATTGCATATTTCCCCATAAAAAACTTCTTAATTGCGTATTTACCTAACTTAAAATTAAAATTGCATATACCCCCTTTCTTAACTATTAAAATTGCACATATCTCCTTCCTTAACTAATAAAATTGAAAATTTACCCATTTTGATTTGTTTCATTAAAAACAAGTTATATAATGACTTTTTACCCTTATTTTTACTAAAACTTAAAAAAAAATACATATTTATTCATTTTTACTAGTTTTTATAGATTTTTACTAGTTTAACGGTTTATTTCAGTGTTTAAGTTTTAGTAAAAATAGTAATGAATAAATATGTATTTTTTTTAAAGAATTGTGAAAAATCCACAAAGACTAGTAAAAATGAATGCATTTGTATTTTTTTTTTAAGTTTTAGTAAAAATAAGGGTAAAAAGTCATTATATAACTTGTTTTTAATAAAATAAAGCAATATGGGTAAATTTGCAACTATATTAGTTAAGGAAAGGGATATATGCAATTTTAATAGTTAAGGAAGGGGATATATGCAATTCTAATAGTTAAGGAAGGGGATATGTGCAATTTTAATTTTAAGTTGGGTAAATACGCAATTAAGCAGTTTTTAAGGGGAAATATGCAATTGTCCCTAATTTTATATACCAAATAATAAAGAAAGTTATATCTTTAAAAAAATAATGGATATGCTCAATACACGATGGATAGAATGATTGCGGAGATAGTTCTTATAAAGAATGTACGTTATTCAAGAAACAAATCAGCACCCAATCAAGTGATAAAATGTTGGTACCAATTCTGACAATTTGATTTATACATTATGTAATAAATTCGATATAATAATTTTTTTAAGAAACAAATAAAAATAAATAATATTATAATAAAAAGTTTGGTTTTCGTGATAAATAATTTTTTATTTAAAAATATCTTAAATTAACAATTTAAATTTGAGGATAATATTTTATTAGAAATTTAGAAAGATTATATTCAACATTCAAAGTAGGATAAGATTTAATATTAATTTGTTACTTATTTAATATATGTGATGTATATGATGATTGCGGAGATGGTTTTAAAAAGAAGACATGTTGTTTAAGAAACAAATCAACAATCATTTGAGTGATAAAATGTTGGTACCAATTCCAACAACTTGATTTATAAATTATGTAATAAATTCGATATAATATTTTTTGAATAAAAATAATTAATATATCAATACAAAGTTTGGTTGACAGATAATTTATTTTATTTAAAAATATCTTAAATTAACAATTTAAATTTAAAGATAATATTTTATTAAAAAATCGAAGGAGTCTATTAGACATTCAGAGTAGGATAAGATTTGATATTCATTTATTATTTATTTATCTAAAAACAGATGAATGGATGACACGTGTCACATATTGATTTATTTTATTATACAGATACTAGTAGTAAAACTCGGGTGTAACACATGTGATTTTTAGAAAACCATACATACCTTGCAAATGACTGCCACATGTACCATATATTGTAAAGTTCATGCCCAATGTGTTCTTTTACAAAAATTAATATTCATCGTAATAATATACGACATGACAATGAAGGAAGCCCGACATAAGGCACGTTTTCCCAAGAATAAATGCAACTCAAGTCGCAAATAGAAACACAAATTCTCAATACTTAACTCCTAAACATACATACGGATTTAAACTAATTACTACTCTCTTGTCCCAAACAAATGCAACGTTTAACTCGCCAACTTCCACATATTATACCGAAAGTTTTCTTCTAATGATCAACAACTCCCATTTTCTAGGACTAACCAAAAACATGCATAACAGAACATGTTCTTTACTTTTAGAAACCAAAAACCACTGTATAGAATGTAAAAAACAATAATGCACTTGTCATTTTACAGGTACAATTACAACTACAAACATTCTTCAACGAACTATCAAATAATTTCAAGGTATGTAAAGCCTAAAATGATCACGAAAAAGCTAAAAACCATGTGGCGGCTACCTGGTCACTTCACCGGCCTCATTGGTCAACATTTCAGTCTCACTTCATCCCACAACAATCTAAACATCACAAACTTGTCAATACAACATACACAGACATACATGTTCAAATGAAAAAAAGTGAACACAAATGAAGGTACAAGAAACTTGGTAGATGCTCATGCTAGCATCAATAGCAATTTTCCGACCAAAATAACTTTCAAATTTTTGCTCTTTCATAGCCTTCGGTGCATTATCTGCTAAAAGCTTCGTTAACCCTAATTACAAAAAATTTAGAACAATTTAAAAATGTAAATAAAAAAATGTTTTTAAGGCTGCTGGCAACCTTTCTTTGCCTTTAAAGCCAAGCTAGCAATAGCCCATGAAACGTTCTTCGCATGGTTGTAAAAATCCTGACTAGGTGCCGATTAATCACCGATTAATCCATGATTAGTCGCTGATTAATCAAATTAATCCCGATTAATCCCCAAAAATTCCGATTAATCCCGATTAATCGCTAGTCCCCACCCCGCCGCCCGACTAGCTACTAGCGATTACTACAACACTGGTTCTTCGGCTTCACTCTCTGGCCCTAATAAGGTCAAAAAGTACAATTACAAATATTTACAATACATATTCATTTCCATAAAATAAAAAAAAATTGAAAGAAAGCAGCAAACCTTGCTGTCAAGTTCAGCAATGCTGTCATCTTCGTCCTCATCTGAAGATGATGACGAGTCAGCAGCAATTGCATCGTAAAACTCCTCGTCATCATCTGCATCCTCAAACTCACTAATTGATCCAGAACCATCGGATGTTTTTGTATCCACAACTGTTGTCGATGATTCACATGTAGCCATAACGATATCTCAAGTATCGCTACACAACAAAAGAACACAAAAGGTGAAGACATGTAAACTTTTATCTAAAATAAGAATTTGGGATATAAAATCATTTACACTCAAACATCTGAATGGGTCATATTGAGACAGAACAACAGTTAAGCAATGTTCTGCTTCATTTGATACCTGCATACAAAACTCGATAACATAATAAGTTGTTTTAAAGTTTAAATATAATAATGACATAAAATTCAGTAGTTTTTACCTTTGGGATCGTGTCCTTTGTAAGATTCAGTAATTTTTCAACTACAATCTCAATCAAATCTTCCATAGCGTCTCTCTGTAATAATCAGCAGATGAAAAAACTTAAAAGTCAGACAAATTAGCTTGTAAAAACCTTCACAAACTGAATATATTAAAAAAATACCTAGTTCTTTAACATTTCAGCTATTAATGAAAGAGCAAGCTCACGAATTCACGGATCAGGGCAGCTCACGAACATTTATTAAATATATATATATTTTTAGGCCCGAAGTCAGGCTCGGGCTCATTTAAGAACACAAATCAAGAACATACATAAATACATTGAAGATGATTTTAAGAATGTAATTCCCATCACCAGCTTGCATATCCGATAACCCGATATAACCTGTAAGATTTTTTCCTATTCCTATTATGTCTAACAAATTCGATGAAATATATTGATACAGAATGATGAAATTACCCATGAGGATTTCAGTTGAAGCTTCTTTATCAACCCTTGACCCCGTATCTTGTATCCCTAGTGATTTTTGGAGGTGATTCTGAAAACCCTTCAAAGTTCAATGTAGATTCTCAGTTTAGAGTTACAACAACATTTACATGCATATATATATATATATATAAACAGAATAATGATCTAAAATGCTGGTCGGATTCGAAGTCGTAGTAATCAGATTTTAGTGTTCAGATCACTGATTCTGCTACTGCTTATCCAACTGTTTAGTGGTTTCAACCATTGTTTTCTCCTTAAAAAACTGTTTTAACCCAACGGTGGTTTCAAACCACAGTTTTAAGCCAACAGTGGTTTCAACCACTGTTTTCTCCACAAAACACTATTTTAACCCAACAATGGTTTCAACAAACATGAACTAATAAGATCAATTAATGATGCATATAAACACCTGCATGATCCGGGCCTGGCTTCGTCAGTAGGATGAGGAAATTCAATCTTACGATCCAACTGTCCTGAACGCATGAGAGCAGGGTCTAAAATATCAGCACGATTTGTGCTGCTATCACCTGCATTATCAATAATCTCATGATTTGTACGCTCTTTCATCTGTTCATTCTGCAGGTTCCATATTCCATCTTTTGTGTTACTGAATGCCTCTTGAGTCATTCTTATTTTCGGCAATATGCGAGCCTCAAACCCGCACCTGCATACCATTAAACAAATATATATAGTTATAATATATATGAACCATAAAAAAGAAAGAGTATGATGTGCAAAGAATCAAGTAACATACATGCTAAATAGCAGATTCGGGTTGTCTTTGTTGTAAACCGAAACAAAGCTATTTTCCCACTCGAGAGTTGTGATGCTCCTAAGAAGATGGTTCTTTATATCCCAGAAAACACTTCTTCCGAGATTAACTGTTATAGAAATACAAGCGAAACAATAAGCCCTAGATAACAGCAATGAAAAAAAAAACTATGTAATTTAAATATCCATTTAGCGTGTTTAAAGTGTTTACCGTCATGTTTCATCAGCCTCCTTCTTGCATCTCGAGGCCAACACTTCTTATTATTATACCCAACCATATTTTCGTTGTTGGGATCAGGGTGCTCGGTGAGATACCTCTGGATCAGATCACGAGCCTCTTCACGTGAAAACTGAAACAAGATATGCACTTTATCGATGTACCGAGAGTACAATCGTATAGGATGTCGTGTTTCAACTTTAGTGTCCTAGAAAGTGATGAACTTGTTAGGCATTTGTGGCGGGCCAGCAATCGCACCTCTAGATCAGATCACGAACCTCTTTCCTAAGTTGAACCATGTTATCAGCAAGTCGTCGGACTTCCTTTGCCTATACTAGTTGCATTTGTGGCGGGCCAGCAATCGTACCTTTGGATCCAAACCCTAACCTTCCAACAATGAACATGCTAATCCATCGAACAATTCAACCTTAAACAGATAAATTACAGCAACATCTATTAAATTTCCAGGTTTCCAATTTAGGGTTTATCAGTATTTGACATCTTAGTAAAATTCAAACACATAACAGTTTAGTTTCAATCACAAATTCAACAATAAAGTATCAAAAATACTAAGCAACCAAACAATTCAACCTTGAACAGATAAATTACAGCAACATCTATTAAGTATTAGGGTTTCAAACTTAGGGTTTATTAGTAATTGACATCTGAGCATGTTTCAAACACGTAACAGGCTAGTTTCTACTACGAATTTAACAATAAACTATCAAATACAAGTATCAATCGAGTATTTCAACTTTCAATAGACAAATCACAGCAACATCTACGGTTATATAATCGCGATAGTAATGTTCTAGGGTTTAACCAGTAAATACCTGATCAAGTGTAACGTTCTATGGTTCTACAGAAGCATGTATACATATACGCATATAGTATGCATAAAATGAAATTAATGTGAAAAGGGGGAGTAGATTGACCTTGATGTTCGAATGATCTTTAGTGATCACAGATTTTTGATCGAGATACGTCTAGAATTCGAATTGACAATTGATCTTGATTTGAAAACTTTTGAGGAGGCTTTATTCTTCGTTCACTGGACTTACATTAAGCAAAAGACATTTATAAAAACATAAAAAATGCATCAACTATCCCAACTAAAAAAACCATCTGAATAGAGAGATGATAATCGCCGGTGAAAGTGACGGTTGAAAATCATTCACATCTCTCACTATCAAAAAATTAGGGTTTAAGATCTAACCAGAAGACCGTGTTCGAGACAATAGAGCTCCCAACATGAGTTGCCGACTTGGATTCCGGCTTCACCGATGTGAACCGAAGTGCACTCTATCAATTTTTGAATTCGTTTGCTGAAAGTGAAGAATGGAGAGTGGAGAGAAGATGGAATTTTATATGAATATGAAGCTCCGATGTGCATTAAATGCAAATTACATATCCCTGTGAGTTTTAAATTTCAAATTACCCTCCATTTTAATGAAACCTCTGCTGAAGGAAAGTATTTTAAAGTGATGGCAGAGGTTTAATGTATTTTAAACTGATTTTATATACTAAGACTTATGATGCAATAATGACAAAAGAAAAGCATTGTTGGACAGCCTCTATGGCTGACACCTTAGCTTTTCTTATGTCTGCTTAATTTCTCCTTTTATAGAAAGAATAGATAGATATAGATATAAACATAGATTTTATAATCAAAATCTTAGCAAATCAAATCTATTACCTATTATCTATATACTATATAATAAAGTAAACATCTAGGGGACACGTGTCATATTACTATGAATCCTTAGAGTTCTTTTCTCGCCCTTTTCTTTCTCTAATTTAGTTAATATCCTTTAGGTTTAAATATAATTTATATAAGATTTTAAAATCATTGAATATTAAAAAATAATGATAATCATATATCTTCTTAGTTATGGGATTAAGATGATTTTAAGACTATTTTCCGTTGTTAAGAATATATCTCAACAATCTTGATTAGGATTTTTTTATGCGAAAATATTTTATAGAGTTTATAAATATTAGTTGATATTATTATATGATTATCAAATATATATATATATATATATATATATATATATATATATATAAAATTGAATATCTTTAATAATAAAAAATAAATATTTATAATTAAGTAGAAGAGAGGAACGGGAAAAAAATAGCTTGAATGATACATGTCACTCATAGGTTTATTTTTATTGTAGATAAGTTCTATTTTTTATTTTATCTATTCTTTAGGTCTAATTATTATTTTATATTTCCTCACTGATATTGATAAGTCATAATTACAGAGAAGTTTTTTTTATTTTACGTATTCTTTATGTCCAAATATTATTTATATATTTTCTAACTAAATTCATTAATTACTTTAGAAATTTCATAATGTTATTAAAATTGTTAAGGATATGTTTTTCTTTTATATTCATGTACTAAAGAAAATTCAATACATTTATGATTTTATTCTTATTATTATTATATATTTGGTTCTATAATCAGGATGTTACACAAATGAAAGTACATAAAAGATAATCGGCTTATAGCCTAGCGCAATCACGACGTTTGATAAATGCGTTCCTACAAATTATATATCAAACCGTAAAAAATACTTTTATTGTTGTTGTAGTTGTTGTTGTCGTTCATATGTTATAATTTAGTGAGCCAATGATTTGTTTTCTTTCTTATTTCACTGTCTTTCAGATTCTATTAAAATCAAAAATACCTTATCACAAAAACCATTTTATAATATTTTAATCTTCATTATTAACTATATTTATTTTTTCAACCCGTGTAATACACGGGGTTCTAACTTAGTATCTAATAAATAAATAAGTGTGAGACACGTGTCATGTTTTTAAGGCTTCTAGATATGGTTTTTGGCGGGAAAATAATGGGGCGTAATTTTTTGAAAGTAATTGCATAGTTATTTTTTTTTCAAATTTAAAAGTAGCCAAATTTTATGATAATTTCTTTTTTTATTTTCATTCACAATTACAATAATTTTCTTTTCTAATATTCATTTACAACTTTTCCCTATATGATTTTATTTATTTACGGTATAATTCATTTGTATCTTTGAAATTTAGATTGTGACCGAATTTTTTTAATCAATTTCACAATGATACTTTCCTTTAATCATATACACACTAATTAAGCAATATCTCTATATAATAGATTAAAAATTAAAAACAAAATCAAAATATATAGTTTCTTTGTAGATGTAGTTGGAAGAATAATATGAGGCGAAAGAGTAGCTGAAAAACATTTATTTAGATTATATCTACTGGATTTCACGTAAAACAACATTTCTTTAACATAAATAACAATTGTTTCCGCATAATGTTTTTACTACATGTCCATCGTATTAAATTATTATGTATCGTATCACTTAAACTTTATTTTTTAGTTCCAATGTATTAAATTATTACGTATAGTATCACTTAAACTTTACTTTTTAATGGATATGTGATAGAAATGGAGTTGTATGACATGACAAAATATGGCTATATATCTATTCGCTTAAATATTGAAAAGAAGCCTGTTATATATGCGGCATGTGTAAAGTTGGTTAATTGGAACTCAAGTAAGTTGTTGTCAGCATACTGGTTTACATAAATTATCCATTACTTTTCTTACAATTATACCTTGTATCTTAAATAATCAAACTTTTATGTTTTGTAGGAAACATTTTAAGGTCAACAAATTTGACTAGCATCGTATACAACCCTAATATCTCTGAAGCACACATTATTGCTTTCAAAACTTTTCCATGCATTCTATGCCATTGTATTCTAACATAATTATCAAATTATTCTTCCTTTATTGTTTGAATTTTTAATTAAACGTTATCTTCAATCAATATTCATTATATGTTTACGTAAGTTTTTTTAAATGTTCTAAAATTCTAATACTTATAAATTTTAAAATGATATATGCAATTGTTTTGGTAGATATCTAGCCATAACCAAATCTAAAAAATATTTAAATAATAAAGCAATAATCACATTCCAAAATTAAATATAATTTGAAAGGTTTGAAAGGTACAATAATTTTCGACAATATGAATTTCAAATCATTAACTTGAAATGAAAGTTTTCAAAATTCATAATCAAGGCAACTATTTAAGTTCTTTGTTTTGTTTTTTGACATGATTTTTTGATATTTATCATCTTTAGTATCTATGAATAACTTTAGTATAGTAATACAAATTGTTTCCTTATATAACATGTTTTTAAGTATTCCTTTTAGGGGCCGTTTTCTATGTCACTAATTATTGTGTAATATTTTTTTACGAATTTCGTAACCCATTTTAATGAAATAATAAATGATAAATTATTAAATAAATGATTCCATATATCTAATTTCATAGGTAATTAAATAATTTTTTTTAAATAAGTGTGTAAATATAAATAAAGACTTATATCACACCAAATTTAACAAAATAAGTGTGGCAATTAGTTTTGTTTCACATATGGCTAGAGTAATTTTTTGTATGAACTTAAGTTGGCCTTCGGGATACTCTCTGTGTCACACCTGATATTTCACCACAATCCCGGTGGGCCCGGGTGGGGAGTATCGTGACGTAAGATTGGTATCGTCATAGTCAAATAATCACAGATAGCACAGTGGAAGTCTTGGAGTTAAAATATTATTACAAACCAAATGTCCAAAGTTCAAAAATAATAATACAGATGACTCGTAATAATAAAGATCCATAGGCGGATCATAAAATGTACAAAAGTGAGATCAACAGACTAATAGGCTTATGCAAAGGAGTTTCAAATTCCTCTTCTAGCATTACCGAGCAGCTTCCAGCCTATTTACATATTTGTACATGTAACTTAGTTTTTTGAAAATACGTCAGTTTTCACTGGTAAATACAATCAACCGACACATTTTGAAAACATTTTCAAAATTGATTTAAGTGTACAAGGCACATAATTTTGTTAATAACTTGGGAGAATTCAAAATGATCTTGTATACAGTTTTACATGCCTGTCAATACATATGGGGCCCAGTACTAAACACCGAGACAAGATTAACCGACACACCACTTAAACCCACAAAGGGGTATCCCCTGATCAACGGGTAAGAAAACATTTTGTATATAGTATTAGCATCTAATGAGTGTATGCCTACACCCCGTGCTTAGTCGTGGCCATTAGTAACTTAATTGAGCCATGCATATCCAAGACACGACCGCGTTAACCCCCAATGTTTAAGTTATCAGACAAAACAGATTAAAACAGGTTATGAAGATTTTGTAGGCACAATCTGGCATATGATCCCATATCCGACCAATCAGTAATAATTAACGTATCCCAAGCCCGTATAGGGAAAATCGGTTAAGAGTATTTACCTGAGCTAGTACTTATCCTAATATGCAAGGTTTATAAATAACTCAGCCGTTAAATAATTGAAAAGGAGTAGGTAGCATTTTACTGAAAGGCTTTAGTCTGGAATGATGGTAAAAATAACCAATTAGAATGCAAAAGGGTAATATTCAAGTCGTAGACTTAGACCGGTTAGTTTAAAATATCAAAAACGATACGATACGCTTGATTAAGCGATGACCGGAATAGAATATAGTTTGAACCTAACAAGTACCAAGACTTGTATAATATGGATAAACAAATAACATTCTGTAATTTGAAGTAAAAACGATAAGGTTTGACCTGTTTCGGTAAACTTATGTAAACTAGTTACATAAGCCTAAACGTACGCGTATAAGCGATAACGGTTAACCAGATGAGTCATGAAGAAGTTCTATATGCGAATATACTTTAAATAAGTTGTAATATCAGTAGGATGTCAACTTATATGCCTGTTAAAGTTTTAAAGTTAAACTATGCCTCATAAGGTTGTTTTAGTCATTTAGTGACATATAAAAGGAACTTGCGTATAAACTGATGTTATAAACATAATCATTCTGTAAAAATAATATATTTATGATATAATATTGTGAGTGCATATGTCTATTTCTTGCGTCAATAACGTATCGTAGCTAAGAAATGAAACAAGACAAGGTTACATAGTGTGAAAACATAATGAATAATCAAGACAACAGGTCCACACGGATGGACAAGACAGGTCCGCACGAACCTACGAGTTATTAAGGTTTTATGTTGTTGTCCATTCGTGTGCATGGAGATGTTGATCCTCGCTTATTGTTCATCCGCACATACTCTCCATCCGTGAATATATGTTGGTTCGCACCAGGTTATCTGCGAATGTACTTGCTTTATAAATAGGTGCTTAGGGTCTTGTTCATTTGGGATCTTTGTTCCATAGAGGGGAAACTCTTGTCATTTGTTTTCACGGTGCTGTAAATTTCAATCAGTAATAGAAAACAACATTTAATTAGCTTTTTCTTGTCTGATCCACTCTCGTACTTGGAATCCACACAAGATACAAGATCTACGCAGTCAACGGGGTAACATAATCGATCCTAACACGAACTCACAAGTGGTATCAAAGTGGGAGATTGATTGCAAGGATTAAAGACACAAGATTCAAGCAATTTCAAGCATCATCAGATCTGATTTCATCACATTTTACTCATTTCTTCTTCTACTCATCTTCTACTCTTTATTTTCATATTAAAAACTCAGATTCATGATGTTTTCACGGTTAAAAACATTTGATTTTCAAACATGCTGTGCAAAAATATGTGTTAAACAATCCTTCAAAGTTTCAGAATCAAATTCATTCAAAATCATCATCAAATTGTTGAAAAAACTGAAAAACATGGCTGGTTTTACGTGTTTGGTTAATCAAGGATCTGGATTCTTCATTGCGCATTCGCACGAATCAAGGAATACCTTGATCCGTATGAATCTAGTTTGATTTTGAGCTGTCTTAATTAAGTCATACATACAGATCAAGAGATCCCCATTCATACGGATCAACAATAGTTTGTCCGCGCGAATCAAGTGTTTGGTTGTTTAGCTTTCAAAGACTGTCTAAGTGTTTGAGTTTTTGTTTCCAAGTGATAATCTAAGGTTCAAAATCATGGCAGAGGAGTTCTACAATGAAATTTACAATGCCTTTTCCTCCGAATCATCCGCAACAACATCATCCACACTGAAGAACATTTCTAAGGCTATTTCTGCAAGTTTGAAACATGATAGTTTGTACGGAACTAACACAAAACCATCAGAACTTATGAATATTGAAGATTATAAATGGTGGAAGGATAGAATTATTAACTGGGTGAAAGCATATGCTCATAAGTGTTGGTTCTTGCTGGAATTAGGATATAAACGACCGTTGGATGATAAACAACAAGAAATTCCACTTGCAAACTTAGATAAGGATGATAGAAAAACATTTTCTAATGAACAAAGAATGATTGCCTTGATACAATAGTCAACTAGGGATGATATATTTTTCTTGCTTCAACACAAGGAATCATCAAAATCCATTTGGGAAGCACTGAGAGTAAAAGCTGAAGGTGGAAAGGAAATCAAGAAGAGCAAAATATCATTGCTGAAGAAAGAATTCGATCTATTCGACTGTCTAAAGGGTGAGAAAGTTCGACAAATGGTTGAAAGATTTTGTCATCTAAAAATTGAACTTGAAAGATTCGGCATTACAAAGAGCAGAGAAGAAATCATCGACAAATTAATGGAGGTTGTACCTCATGTAAATGATTGGCAGACAGTTTTCATGATACTTAAAAACGACGCAAAGTTCGATGAAATCACCTTGTATACTTTGATAGAGAAGCTTGAGGGACATGAGCTAGAGCTTCAAAAGCAAAATAAAATGAGTAGCTCAAATTATCAGCAAAATGTCAATCTTTACTATCGTGGAAGCATGCTGAACAATCAAACACCAAAGATTGGCACCACCTTTAGCGCAAAGAACTCTGATGAAGCATTGAAAGGCAGTTCTTCAAGTTATAATCCTGGTTATCATTCCTGTTCAGCATCAAATCAAGCAAATCTCGATGAGATTCAATGCAACATCGCCCTGAAATTGAAAAAATCTCCAAGTATGATTGCTAATGCAGCCAAGCAACATATGAGTTTATTAGCATCAATTCTGGAATCGTATGAAAGTCTGGTGGCGGGTAGAATATGAAACCCGGAAATGACAAAGGAAGATTATGAACAGATCCAGAATAGATGGAACTAATAGATATCAGATGGTGTATGGCTAGTGTCATCAAGAGGGCACAAAGGTTTATGGAGATTACCAGGAGACCTTGTCTTGGAAGTGCTGAAACAAAGTTGGGATTTAACAAGTCAAAGGTTACTTGTTTCAAGTGCAAACAGAAAGGGCATTTCAAAAAAGAGTGTTTAAACCGGCAAGCAGATGAAAGTGTAAATCCATTCCATGAAGACTATTACCGAAGAGCAATCTATCATCACACAAATGAGCAGCCGCCAAAGATGAATCAAAAACAGATTGGTGTAGGCTCATCAAAAGAGCGAAAACAAGCTTTGATGGTATAACAACCCTCCTAAAATATTCCGACACCCCTAATATATTTAGAATGTCCCTATACATCTTAAAATACACCCCGTATACGTAAATTGGGCCCAAATACCTTTATTTTTATAAAAATTAAATAAAATCCAGATTTATTACTCGCTCGCGGCCCGCGACGATGCCAGTAAAGGCTTACGCAGGCCGCGACAGCTGAGAGATCAGGCCACACCCTAGGGTGCCACGTGTCAGGACGCGTGTGGGGACTATGGGTTAACTCAGCAAAGCTAAGACCTAGTCTACAAGTCCTCGTGGGCCGCGAAGACTTTGTCTTCGGCCTTCGTGGGGCGCGACAAAGTGCCTGATCAGCACTATAAATAGATGCGATCGACCTCAATTCACAAATCGTCCCACATTCGAAATTCTCTCTAAATTTCTGAATATCTGAAGTAGTATCGGGCATAATACCCCCCTAAATAGCGAAGCTTTGCCTCGTTGTAAGTATTTTAACCCCCGGTTACGTATTAGATACATTGCCCGATTGATTTAGTGCTCCGTAATGGCTGTCGAGGCTCTGCCCGACGTAGTCATTGGAGTTCTGTCTTGGGGAGGGTATAACTATTGTAAATTTGGGTTATTATACTAACACGTGTGCATTATTTAAAATTTATAGATTATAGCCAGGAATCCACAAGA